>BFEA01000393.1:1390506-1401761 GCA_003427395.1 Chara braunii | reverse complement strand
CATATGCCTCCGTCCAAAGCCCCCCTGCCTTCGCCACTCCTTCCTCCCCCTTTTATGTTGGCCAGGCAAGGACAAGGAGGATCCACCTCCTGACATGGGGATAGGGCAGAAGACGATCCTGGCGGACGACAAGGGAGCTAATACACACAAGGAGGAGCGTTTGGTCCCTTCCCAACACAAACGAAATGTCTTTCTGGGGGCCAGGAAAACAGTAATGAATGTTAAACAACTGAGGTTGAATCAGATGTGACCTCCACTGTCACCCCAGAACAGGGGCCTTGGTAGATGCCAATTGGGATAAATAAGGAACTTTGAAGGACAAGGCAAGGGTCCTGACCCTCTGGGTCACTGGATGGCCGAAGGGGGCAGACTCAGCCCTCAGGGCAGCAGGATGAAAGGATGGTGTAAAGGGCTCTACTGAATTGAATGGGAAGTTAATCCCCTCGGGAGAAGGGCAATCAGTTCAGACCAACACATATATGCTTAGAAAACCTTCCTTTCCACGTATAACGGGGTGCTGGACCCGGTTTCCAGCAGGTGCTGCCCCCTACCAATAAGATTGGAGCCGTCCATACAGGAGGCCTATTGTTGGGGGTTGCTCTTACCACCTCCTACAATAGACCTCTGAAGGACGTCATAAAAAACAAAGAACTGTTTGCAACTTTATGGTTTTTTTTTTTTTTTTTTTTTTTTTTTTTTTTTTTTTTTTTTGAACAAAAACCTCCCGCGGTGCTAGTGATGCTGGTAGGAGCATACACCGTTGTTCGAACATATTTGCATGGAGTTAAGTCAGTTGAAGTGAGAATCGAAGTCGAGTTGATTGACCATTCTGGTCTCTTCTCCAGATATTTTTGTTTGTGAAGGTTCCTTGCCTCAGAACTTTGAAAGTAACAAATGTCGGTCCCATAGTTGGAACAAGAAAGAGCGGAAAGAACTGCCGTGTATAAAACAGGATAATCATTTGCCTCTCCTTTCTTGCTGACAACAAATCATCCTTGGAACGGACTCTTTGCTGCATGCAGGAACACAACATGGTGCAGAGTCTAATGCGCCTCTACAAGGCTCTCATGTACCCAGAGCTCATGACTCGTACGTCACAGCACAACCTGAAGCCTCTTTCCACTACTTTTTTTTTTGGTGCGCCCAGCTATTGGTGGGGGGCTGCACCTGCTGGAAACGGGTCCAGCATCCAATTTGAATACAAGAGTTGTCAGTATTTCTTGGGCAGCATTGATGGCCCTCACGTAGTGGAGGGGATTAACTGTCAAGTAAACAAATGCTGGGGAAATGCTATACAAACTTTGTAAGACTTTGAAGTGAGAGAGGGGAGCTCACGACCTTCCCTGACGTCGATCAGCAAAATACCCCCTAAAAGCTCCCAAAGAGCACATGGTGACAGAATAGAGACCACTATAGGTGAACGCTTGCTTGGTCTGATTCCCAGAGAGACCAGGGGATAAAGGGGGGAAAGGAGGAAAGGTAGGAATGGAACAGGTTCCGAGGGAACTGGGCGGATAGAGAGACGGCAGTAGGGGAATAGAAATCAGGAACTGGGCGGAAAGATAGACGGCAGTAGGGGAATAGAAATGGGGGGGGGGGGGGGGGGGGGGGGGGGGGGGGGGGGGGGGGGGGGGGGGGGAAGCGTGCCGAAGGGGAAAGGGAAGAAGGAAGAGAGGGAGGCCCAGGAGAGCCTGGGAATAAGGAGGAGAGAGGAGGAGGGGTAGGAGAGAGGGGGGGCACAGGAAGAGGAAAAAGGAGAAGAGAGGAAAAGGGGTTGTGCTAGGGGGATGGAGGACGGTCATGTGGAGGAGGTTGCTATGTCCCATACATCACATTTGCAGGGTTTCTGGGACACTGGACCTGTTCTCCAGCAGGTGCAGCTCCCCACCAATGGATTGGAGCCATCCCACCTGCAGGCCTCGAACTCTTTACTAGGACGGAGTTGGGGAGGAGAAGGAGGTGAGTGGAGGTTCTGTTGGGTTTTGGGGGATCTGTTCAAGGCGAGGGGTAAAGGGCACGAGATGATTCTTTGTGAGGACGGAGAGAGGGTGGAATTAGGTTGTCCGAGGGGTACCAGCTTGGGGATCTTTCATTAGATGCGATTGGCATCGGGCAGCCTTAGTTGCCGGATGGGTACCGGCTGATGAGGGTTCATCCTGGTGCGATTGGCCTCGGGCAGCGCTGGCTTGCCCTCTTGATGACGGAGACTGGAATCTCCGAGGGGGCAGGAGATTGCAGGCTGAGGATTGTGCCTGACTCGTGCCGAGGATATGGTCCTTCGAACCCTTTACTAGGATGGAGTTGGGGGAGTACCCGGGRCCTCCCCTTCGATGAYAAAGACAGAACTGTTGCACTTGTCGGTCTTCCAGGACCTCCCTTTCGATGACGAAGACAGAWCTGTGGCACCTGCAGGTGGGGTATCACGCGTCCTACTAGTGAGTGGGCTAGCTGGTAGGATGGTAATAGAGCACAGCAGCAGCAGAGATGGTGGCTCTGCTGCAGTAAGTCTTGCTKGAGTGGGGACCTGGGGATTGGTTGGAGGGTTGTAGACATGTCTGAAGCGGTTCCAATATTTCTGATTCATAGYAGCTTTCTAGCCTTAAAAAAAGGAGGAATGAGGTGAGAGAGAGAAAGATATCACGCGTCCTACTAGTGAAGGGGCTAGCTGGTAGGACAGAAACAGGGCATAGCAGCAGTAGAGATGGTGGCTTTGCTGCATTAAGTCTTGCCGGAGTGAGGTAAAGAGGACTGATGGTGGATTCTTGAGTCGTTTTTTGAATTTTGTCTAACTCTGAAGTTCCTTGGAAAAAAGTCTGAAGTAGCTCCAAAATTCTTAGTAGGCTTCTAGTTTCATCTTCATGGAATTTTCTGATGACTTTTCTGAATGTGCTCGTTATGGGACACTGGGCCCGGTTCCCAGTTTGTGCCAATTTGTGAGGATATGGTTGTATCTATGGGACGCTGGACCCGGTTTCCAGCAGGTGTTGCTCCCCACCAATAGATGGAGCTTGTGTTTAAAAAAAAAAAAAAGCCCTCCATCTGGGTGGTGCTCTCACACCACCTGGACAGAGGCACTGCGGAGGGGACCACGACCGCACCGCATGTAGCAAGAGAGTGGCATGGGGGATAATAGCACAACAGCGCTCTAAAGTGGGGCTGGGCATAGTAGATTCTGAGATTGAGAAAAAAACATTGATATTCAAATTCTTGATCCACCTGCTTCTAGGGAATGACATTCCATGGGCACCATATGCTCTAATCCAAATCTTAGCCCTGACCCCGCAGAGCAGCGCCGAAAGACAAGTGCACCCGTTGCAGTGGATGACCAACAAGTGCTGGTCGCTACCGATCCCCCTCAAGACGAGACGAGAGGGCACACCAGCAGCCACCGCCAAATGGGATATGAGAACCGACCCCCTATGGCTCTCACTCCTACGTCTCTGGAGAGAAAGAGGACTGACCCAAAAACAGGTCCCACTGCAATGGGAGGAAATATGGAGACACTCTGTTTGTGCCACCCTATATCTTGCCCACACTGCGAAACCCTTTTCCCTACAGAATCATTCACGATGGCTTCCTTGGGTGAAGCGGGGACTGTATTCTGTCGGTGACTTATGGAGCATGCAAAAGAACTCATGGAAGACCGCGGCAGAACTAAGACCACAACTAACCCAAGTTAGGAAGGTAGAGGATGGCTTGCCAGAATTGCAGGAAGCCATTCCGCTAGCATGGGTATCACAGCTTAAGAAAAGACTGACGATCACACAGGAGGACTGGGTTGTCCTGGCCGAGGAAGGCCGGTCCCTATGGTAATATACAACATGGAAGCTGTGGACGCGGGGAATGTGGGGCTGCAAGCCTACAAAACTCAACTACCAGGGGAAAGATGGTCAACAGTAATCAGAGAGGAGGAACTAGACCACCGCACCAAAAAATGCAACGAATTTTTAAAAATACGAGCGAAAAAGAATATGCACAGGAAATTGACATTTAGGAGAAAATCCGGAATCTTGAACAGAAAAATAACATTGCTCTGCACCAGCACCCCCAGACAGAACCCGCAGAGTTACAAAAACTGAAAGAACAACTTTTGGCCTATGCTCAACAAAGATGGCACGGGTCTATCATCAGGGGAAAATTAGCCAGACACACCACGGAAGGACAGATGGACGCATCCTTCTTCGCACTGGCCCAAACAAGGGTCAGAAGAACCACCATAGAGGGACTATACGATCCGGTTAAAACAAGAGAGATTGCTTCATACTCCTCGGCGCACAGCCTGAAAGTGGCCAGGGACTTTTACAAAGAATTATTCTCATCCAACCTTGCAGAAGAAATGGAGCAAACTAGAGAAGGCAAGATCGACGACTTTTTAACCCCTCTCTCTCATAAAATCTCTGACAGCCAACGGGAGGACCTGGAAAAACCGTTGCGAAAGGAAGAAATTTGGAAAGCCCTCCTGCAGATGGAGGAGGACAAAACACCCGGGGTGGATGGGCTTCTTAAAGAATTTTGCGAGAAAATGTGGTCCCCTATGTCGACGGACCTGATGGAGCACTATAGGCAGGTCAAAACATCGGGGAACATGGGGGAGTTTGCAGGTCAAGGAATTCTTACCCTGCTTTACAAAAATGGGGATAAAACTAATATTAAAAACTATCGCCCGATCACCCTTCTCACTGTGGTATACAAGCTGGTGGCGAAGGCACTGGCCAATAGGATGATCCCAGTCCTAGAGGAGATAATCCACCTGACACAAACAAGATTTATGTGCAATAGGAACATCCAGGATAGCGTGCTATTGGTCAATGAATTAATTAACTATCAAGGCAATCGCGGCAAAATGCAGCCATACTGTTTATTGACTTCAAAAAAACATACGATCACGTAGACTGGAGATTCTTGGATAAATGCTTGCTTACGTTGAATTTTGGTCCGGAATTTCGAGATTGGATAAAAATACTCCACTGCAATGCGACTACACGGGTGCAGGTGAACGGACTCCTAGCTCCGGAAATCCAACTACAACGCTCAGTAATGTAGGGGGACCCAATAGCCCCTTTTCTTTTCCTCGTTGTAATGGAAGCGCTGACTGCCAATCTGAGAACTAACAAAAAGATCTCTAGGCTTCATTTGGCAGGCATCCCAGAGGAAGCCATACCTGTCTACTCGATGTTTGCGGACGACTTGACAATAGTTGTGGAAGCCACCCAAAGTAATATGGACGAAATTCAAGCCCTGATGGGGCGCTTTACTCAGGTCTCGGGCATGGCCGTCAACTGGGGAAGCAAAACACAAGGCTGTTGGGTCCACTTCCACGGGGTTCATCCCCGTGAACAGTCGAAGGTAGACTGGAGACCCCTCGAGGAACAGATACACGTCCTAGGGGTGACATTTTCCGCTTTAGGCCCGCCGACGAGCAACGACGAATGAATCACTAGGCCTGCGCTACAGAAAATGCAGGAATGGGGAAGGAAAAACACCTCTATCTTCGGAAGAGTGTTGATCATCAATAACATTGTGCTAGCATCAATATGGTATAAATCAGCCCTTTGGCAGCTAAGTAAGCCTAGTGTCAGGGCCCTCAAACGACACTTAGTACACTTTATCTGGCGAGGGGATGACGAGCAGCGAAATGTGATCAGCTGGATACCTTGGGACACCCTGGTCCAGCCAAAGACCAGGGGAGGTTTGGGATTGTTGGACCCCTCTCTACAAGCCATAGCCCTATCAATCCAATGGGATAAAAAAAATATTATCGGTATAAACCCCCCGTGGTGGGACCTGGCGAGGGAACATATCCGTAGACTTGCACCAAGCACCGATCACAGAGTGGACCCATTTACAGGGCTCGAGGACCGGTATTGGTCTATCCCCCGAGCCAAATCACACCCAACAGTGGAAGGGGATAGAGGAGCAGCAAGACGAGACCTGATCAAGGGCAAGTTTTGGGTCAACCTTATCCGAAACTGGAGAATGTTGCCCATCCCTGATAGACCGTCCCCGAAATGCATGGAGGAAATCTTGCGCCAACCCCTCTTTGGTAATAGAGCAATCACGGACACGCAAGGCCAGGTCTTCTGTAGTTCGGATCCCCGTTGGTCCTCCTCGGTCAGATACGGGATTCTAAGGGTAGGAGACATATGAGATGAAGGAAACAAGGACTGGAAATCTGCCCAACAACTCAGACCCAGCCTTCCCCACGTTCGTAAGATGGCGGACGCCCTAGAACAATTGATATTATCGATTCCCCTAGCCTGGGTGGTAATCCTGAGGAAAGGACCGTCATTACAAGAACAGGATTGGGTAGCGGTCAGGATAGAGGAGCTCCCCTTACAAATAGGTACCGTAGTGGAAGCCAGAACGGAAGGGGCGATGATCAACCTTTTACAGAATCCGGGTGTTGGAGTACCTCAAAGAGGGGAGGACTCTATGGCAAGTCTACCGACCGGAAACCCCCCTGTCCTCTTTAGCCCTAGACCCACTCGAATGGCAATGGGAGAGGGGTCGGCAAGGGCAACCAGTGCATCTCACTGAACTAAGAACCACCTATAGGATGATTAGACCAAGGGTGGATGTACGGGCAAGGATAGGGGACAGATGGAAGAGACACTTAAACTTAGGTGATGATCAGATTAGAGGCCAACAATGGTTCAAGGGCGTGAAAGAGAGACCACCGAAGTTTGCCTCCCTGCAATGGCAAATCAGCCATAGGTGCCTCCCCACAAACAATCGGATAATCGACAGAACGAACCTGGAACAAAGAGGGGAGGCTCTCCCATGGTGCAAATCCTGCTATGCAGGTTTCCCGAGTCGAGGAATATGTGAAACAATAGAACGCATCGTCCTCCAATGCCCAAGGGCTGTACTAATGTGGCGATGGTGGGACCGCGTCTGGTCACAACTAGGAACCGAGGAGGAATGGTCCTGGAGTTGGGAGACTATACTGCTAGGTGAGTGGCGTAGACCACAAGCATCCCACTATGCCAATAACCTTTTTTCCACTGCCAGAAAGGCAGTCGTGTGGGAATTATGGTCGAAAAGATGTGTTTTCCAGAATGGGGGACGGGGAAACAGCGGACATTGTCAGGCAATTTATCGAAACAGAAATAAGGATACAATGGAAAAGCGTTCAGGGCAAAATGGAACACTTCACATAGAAAGCAGATATCATCAAGGAAATACAAACATTCTGCGCAGACTGGCTGGGGGGGACAGGGGCAGCAGGATGGCACAGGTCGAATGGCCTGGGGAGAAGGGGGATGAGGGAGGAGGTGGCGCCCTCAACAAGGACTACAACCTCGGGTTCAAGGATTGGCTGCAGTCTGCACTTTATCAGCCAAAGGACCTCCTCCGTGCACGCATGGATTTGAACCGGTGCCCTCAGCCTCAAGAACCGAGTCTCTTAACCACTACAGCCATGGCACGGTGTACAAAAGTGGATTCATGCTGGTCGTGATATCCACCCCACCCCTGCATGGCTGTAGTGTCCTTCAACTCACACACACACACACACACACAATACCACACAAGGCATCCGCCACACAGGCAATAGTCTCACACTCCGCTCTCATCCAGCACAACTGCTTATCCAACGGTTTTATCCACGGGCCACCACATCCAGGTATAATTTCCGGGCTGGTTACCCGGTTATTGGCTGCAGGTCGACCCCAACATTTCGATGAAGAGACCTGAGAGTTTCCAGATATGTTTCCCCCAGCAGCCATAGCAATGGTAGATGTACAATGGTTTGGTCAGGAGTAGAAACGGACAAAGGGTGATTAGAATGACAAGGGAGGGTGGGGAAGGAACCAGTGTGTAATAGCAGTATATCTGGCACCTGATATAGGGTGAAGAGGTTCCTTCTGGCAAAAAAAAAAAAAAAAAAAAAAAAAAAGACCCCCAACCGGACTCGTGAGAGTATGTGTACTGAATGATGAGAGTAACACTTGGTATGCGTATGAGTCTTCTACCGCCCTCAGCCAGCTTCCATTCAATCCGCAAGAATGGGAGTGGGATTTGGGGGGTGTTTGCAAGCTCCAGATATGGCAGTATACAATACAGGATGACACACAAAACCAGCTCAGATCTCGGACCGCACCGGAGCACAGTGGGCCCGAGACTCTCCCCTAAAAAATGAGGATCTCCAAAATCTGAAATGGAGAGCGTACTCAGTACTATTCACGCATCAGACCCACCAATCTCAGAGCACTGTAGCGGCAGATTATACACAGGAGTGTCCCCACTCCAGACTGGATCACATCAAGGACGAACCTGGAAGAGAAAGGGCCGGGTTCCCAGTACGTGCTGGTCCCCACGAATAGATTGGAGCATTTCCCTCTGGAAAAAAAAAAAAAAAAAAAGAGAAAGGGGAGCTCTCCCCACTCTGCACCTGCTGCGGGACAACCTCCCCCCGAACAACGGGCCACATTGGAACACTGCCTATTGGACTGCCATATGGTGGCCCAATTATGGAGTTGGTGGGGTGCAGCTTGGCACTACTTGACAGGATCCCACCTGCCATGGGACCCTGAGACTATCCTGCTGGGGCAACCGCCGCCGGAAGCACCTGCCTCATTGCCTTTCATGATCAACTTGTTTACCAACACACGACTACCGATGCTCATGGCGGCATGGCGCATGAGATGCGCGCATGAATACAAACAATACATATACGGATGCATGGAAGCGAGGATATCAGTGGAAGATTCGATCACTGCGAATACACATGCAGCCTGGAAAGAAGAATACAAACAACACATACAGATACATGGAGGCGCGGATATCAGTGGCAGATTCGATCACTGCGAATACACATGCAGCCTGGAAAGAACTTACCAAAACGCTGCAGAACGAACCGGATGGTATCAAACGGAATGAACTCTCTGCCATCTTTTGTGTCTTGTGGGTCAATGACACAGAGAGATAATGGGAACTGGACCAACAAAACCAGCTGCGGTAGAAACCGTGGCTGGACACAGAGCGGCAATGGGAAAGATTACCACGTGCACATTTTACTGTCCCCTACCTACCAACCAACTTCAGTCTTATTTCACAATAGTCCCTCCTTGACTCGCCCCCCGCCCCCTCACTCCCCTCCTCCTCCCTCCCCCCCTCCCCCTCCCAGACCTCTACCCCCTACCCTCTGCTGTATGCCGGCCAAGCATGGATTCCTTTGTAGGACAATCGACTACAAATCTTATCCGGAACCAAGGAGTGACAACAGAGGGAGAAGAGCACGTGGAATACAGCCCAGGGCCCGAGGAGTGCAGACAATCTCCATAAGCTCATGGAACGGAACCCCTAACCCCCAGAGCTGTCATGGGGGACTGGGGCCCGCCACTGGGCCCCCCCAACAAGTGTTCGACAGTGTGTACTATCAAGCATACAGCTAACACCTATACAAGGCCGTTGGCCCAGGATAGAAGGAGCCTGGACCCCTTTTCCAGCAGGTGCAGCTCCCCACCAATAGATAAGGGACTTGGGCTCCATACGACGTATACAGATCTTACGAACACATTCACACTGTATTGGATGCTCAGTATGACATCTCCACACATCATTGTATATGGACGCTGGACCCGATTTCCAGCTGACAAACACCACATCATTGTATAGGGAAGCTGGACCCGATTTCCAGCAGGTGCAGCTCCCCACCAATAGATGGAGGCTTCAACACTGGGGCCCTCTTAACGGGGCTGCTCTTATCACCTTGTTAAGTGGGTTTTCCCACATACGAAGGAAGGTTTATTTTTGTGTTTTTTTTTTCTTTCTTAAAGAAAGAAAGAAAGAAAGCAGATCCATGCGAAAGCAGTCTTCTCTGTCAGAAAAGAAACAGAAATAGTGATTCCTAAAAGAGGTGACTTTGAGGGCATACTCACACTATGTAACTATGGATGCGTCTGGATGAATGTGACAGCAATCACGACCAGAGCTTAGTCTAAAAGTGCTACTGTGAATATGGCCTGATTCACTCTTTTGCATCTGTTTGAAGAAGTTTCAGGGGAGTTGGGTAACAGAAATCTGAAAATGGCCAATCAATACATCTCCACTGTTGCAGCTCTTTGATGACATGTTGTGAGTGGATGTGGCTTTTTTTTTTTTTTTCCTTTTCTTTTCTCAGATGAGATGGCAGTGCGAATAGATCCGACGGCGATCACTGCATGGCTTGATGGGTTGTTTCTCTTCTCTCTCATCTGGACTCTCGGAGGCTGCATTAACGCAGCAGGTCGTCCGAAGCTTGACCATCTGATTCGCAAGCTCCTGGTAAGTGACTTGGTACTGTACAAGAGAGCTCCTGGCCAGCAGAGAGATGCCAGGATCCAGCCCTGAACGGTCTGAGCCCCTTCAGCCCTCCTCTCATGGGCCCTGCTCCCGTATGGTGTCCTGCGCGGAGGGGTTGTTCGTCTCCTCCTCCACTTTTTTTTTTTTTTCTTTTTTTTTTTTACTTCCTATACGGGAAACCTACTTAGCAAGGTGATAAAAGCATCCCTGATAAGTAGGCACCCGGCGTCGAAGGCTCCATCTATTGGTGGGGAGCTGCACCTGCTGGAAATCAGGTCCAGCATCCCTGTACAATGATGTGATGTGTGTCAACTGGAAATCGGGTCCAGCGTCCCTATACAGTGGTGTGTAGCTATGTCCTACAGTCCAGAACTGTCTGTATATGTTCATCAATCCATATATGACATCGAGCCTAATCCTAGCGATCAGACCAAGCACCAAACCCTACCCCTGATGTGGTCTGTGTGCATGATGTGTGCATGATGTGTCCATGATGTGTCCATGATGTGTGCATGATGTGTCCATGATGTGCATGATATGCTTGTAATCGGGTCCAGCTTCCCTGGACAATGATGTGGTGTGTGTCAGCCAGAATTCAGGTCCTCCACTTTTTGTCTAACCTTACCTCTTCTGCTTTTTTATTATTATGATTATTATTATTATTATTATTATTATTATTATTATTATTATTATTATTTATTATATCATTATTATTAATTAATTTATTTTTTCACTTCTGCCTATCTGGTATCTTGGATCTTTCAAATGCTTGATGGAAACAAGCAACCGCACTCGACTCTCGCAGAATAGATGGGGCATGAGTGTGTAGTGTAAAAAGGAAATACGAACCTGAAAACTCCTCCAGACACGATCGGGTGCATCTTTTTTTTTTTTTTTTGCCAAGTCCCGATCGTAGTAGAGGCTGGATTCTAGGCTTCGGGGGGTGCCTGTCGTTTTTTTTTTTTTTTTTT
>BFEA01000393.1:1369599-1384132 GCA_003427395.1 Chara braunii | reverse complement strand
AGAGAGAGAGAGAGAGAGAGAGAGAGAGAGAGAGAGAGAGAGAGAGAGAGAGAGAGAGAGAGAGAGAGAGAGAGAGAGAGAGAGGGAGAGGCAGACAGACAGACAGACAAACAGACGGACGGACGGACGGACGGACGGAGAGAGAGTCAGAGAGAGAGATTTATATCCGATATTTGATAGCTCGACAAGATCAATCAAAAGAGTGGAGATTTGAATAGCGTTTGGGCAATGTATTGGAAGTTTCAAACATGTTCCCAAATCTCATCCGGATTATAGAGACACCTCCTGTGTGCACAGCAACCTATGTCGCACTGCTGTATGTATTTCCAACTCAACAACTTTTACGTTCGTGGTGCCGAAGATTGTCTGATCTCTCTATTTCTTATGAATGACTTCTGTTTGTTTCTCAATTTCTCAATTGACAGGCAAACCAGCCTCCTGAGGAATACAAGCCCTTCATTGTTGCCCCAGCGCGAAAGGTCGCAGTGCCTATTCCAGAAGGCAAACTGGTTTATGAATTCTTCTTCCTCAAGGAGAAGGCAAAATGGGTACCATGGAGTGAGTTGATGGACGCTAAACCGCTCTCTTTGGAGTTGGAATTCCACAAGATCATCATTCCGACTACGGATACAATCAGATACACTTTCTTGCTCCAAACCCTTGTGACACAGTTGGTCCCTCTCTTGTTGGTTGGGCCCACTGGTACAGGCAAGACGGTCTATATCAAGCAGTTTCTGGGGAAGGACCTCGATCCCACCAAGTAAGTGCATGGGAAGGGGTCGGAGGGGAGGGGAAGGAGGGGGGGAGGGGAGAGGACGGAGTGCTGGACGGAGAGGCAACTCGCGTTCACGTAAAGTTATAGACAATACATAGGATTGAAATGTGGACGGGAGAGAGGGAAAGAGTATGTTTGTTGCTCCGTGTTCCCTCTCCCTACCATTACATATTTCTTTTGGCCTCTGGTTTCCATGGTTTTGACCACCCTTGCACCATCGGCTATTTTTTTTTACTATTTCGGAATTTCCACTGGAGCACTCTGGTGCAAGGAAGATGAGCAATATCGAACTTCAGCAATCAAACAGCATCATACACATTAGACCAGATAGTCGTGACCTCGAACCAAAAACAGAATTGCATGACAAGTTTCACCAAATAAGAGCACACCAAAAGCTCATAATTGACAATGCTGGAATAGTCTCATCATCATCATCAACGAAGAACCAATGTTGATATCCTATCTGGCGCTCGGCGCCCAGACTACAGATGGCAGATCCTATCTAGCCTGCTTTACAATGCCGCTGATGACGTCAACAGCTCCCCGAAGTACGAGCAGATCTCAGCCAATGCCGCACGCTTCAAGCACCAGGTATGTCTCTCGTATCACTCACAACCTCGTTCCCCAACTCACAGATGCCACTTGCACCCAAGGACCACGATGCGCCCCATCCAGCATACAGCAGCGCAGCTCGGCTATGGCTGCCTGCTCCTTCCAGCTCGCTCGTGAGCGCGTGAGCCTGGCAGGCGATAGCACAGCAGTGCTTGCGCACAAAGCAGCCAGTGCCCGAATGGCCAATGCGTAGGCAGGCCCTTCCCTATATCGAAGTGGTCTGCGGCTGCGTGCTGTGCTGCGGTACTGGGCCCCGGTCCAGAAGCTTCCGGTAGGCCCAGGGAGGCTGAGCCTCAGTCCGAAGTCAACAGGCCCAGGGCCTGTGGTGGTTACCAGCACCTAACTGCCCTCAGCCTTTGTTCGGTCCACTTTGTGTATCCGGCCCAGGGCCTGCCTYTGTTACATGCAATGCAAGGCAGCCTGGGCCTGGGCGCTTCCAACCGACTGGCACTGCGCAACTGCCTGAATTTCCCCAGTTGCGTAGTAGTCCAAAATAGGCCTCTTAAGGTCTGTCGAGCCGCCTTCACTTAGGGCGGCCGACGCTTGTTGCAAATTAGGGCCCAGTAGGGCTTATCGACGCCTTGTGCCTCGCACTGGTGTATTGAACCTTTTTTTTTTTTTTTTTTTTTCATGGTGTATCGAACTGTATTCAGACTCTTCAGAGCCAGCATTTTTATGTGCTGGCCTGCAAGCAGTGGGTCAGATATGCAATTGATGAGAAGTCACGTCAAGAGGAAAAAAACGTCCGTGGTGTACTGGTGGTTGAAACCGCCAGTACATGGTCCCAGCCTTGCAGGATTTTTGTATTTTTTTTTTATTTTTTTTTACCATTTCTCGATTTTATGTGTGTCATCCTTCTGCAGGGGCGAGGACCCCCTAGCCCCGTATTATACCGTGGGGAGCAGTGGTGTGTGACACCCTTTTGGCATCTGAAAAATGGTTTCTGTATTTTTTTCAGATTTGAAAAACTGGCGTTCTGGCCTCGCCACACCAATGTCAAAACCGCCTTATTTTCGACATTTTGTCAGGCGTTTTTCGACATTGGTGTGTTCGATAAAAAAGAAGCCCTCTCCACACCGAGTGTCGAAGACGCTGGATAATCAAAGCTTCGTTGTAGAAGAGGAAAAGAAGAAGAAGAAGAAGAAGAAGAAGAAGAAGAAGAAGAAGAAGAAGAAGACAGGGATATTGAGGCCACGGAACGCTGAGAGGGGGCAGCTTTTCACCACCTCCCAAAAGAGGTGTCCACTTTGAGGGCGCTGCAGGCTAGTGGTTCGACACCCGCGTCGAAAACATTTCTCTGACAAATGTCGAAGTGTTTTCGACATTTTTTCTTCGACAGTCTGTGCGGCGAAGAAAAAATGTTGAAAACTCCAGTTTTGACATTGGTGTGGCGAGGCCAAAAGAAAGTAAAATTCAGCTTAGGCCACTCCCGTCAGCCAATGGGCTGTGAGCCATGGAATTCGTCGCCGCCGCTTTTTCTGTTGTGGGTGTGCGCTGCGCTTACAGCCAATGGGCTGTGGGTCCTCTGAAGGCCGTGGCTGTCAGGTCATTATGATATTTGGCAGTACACACCACTTGGGGGGCTCGGCCTTTTTGTGCACCTGAAGCACTGTGAAACGGTATTCACTGTTAGCAGTAGCGAATGCAGATCCCAGGGCTCGATCCCTAGTTCTTACCTTACCTGTGTACAGTACCTGTGTCGACCCCGAGAGTTGAACCCATCACCTGTGTATTCGCACCAGTTGGTAGGCTGTCGTAGGTCCGTAGGTTGTAGGGGTTCGCTCTGTAGACCTGTCGGATAGAGGTCTTAGTGAGTTCTAGAAGTCGTAGCTGTGGCTCCTCTGAAAGGTCAAGTCGTAGCTTCTACAGTCCTGAAAGGTCAAGGTCGTAGCTGCTACAGTGTCGAAGGGCCAAGTCCACAGGCTTCCGGAAGGTCCGGAAGTAGCCCTTCCAACGTTGCTCACAGTAGACTAGAGGCAAGTGGGCAAGTGGTGAAGTCCACCCTTGCTGAGTCAGCGGTACCCAGTCCCAGTCTCACTGAGTCCGGTCAGCAAGTACCATGAGGGACTGTGTGCACCATGGGCCCGGTGGAAAGAGGCAGACCAGCAGCGAACAGAAGTATAAATTAAGAGGCAGCGCCCAGCCATTCATTCATTCCTGCATAAGCCATGTGGAAGCGCTGCTTGAGCGACTTGTGCGAGGTGGTCTGCAGAGTGCCCGAAGACGAAGTGGGCTGAAGTGGATAGTTAGGCATAGCTAGGAGGGACAGCGGCCATAGCCGCCATAGTGATTGACGAGTGTGTTAGTAGTAATGTGTGTGTGTGCGTGTGGGATATCCAGGGTGATCCGGAGTTGAGTGAGTGCGAACAGTGGTGTCGAACAGAGAGACGAGAGTTGGGGTGTACAGGCGCTGATGTGCCATAGCCTGTTGAAGCGAGCTTGTATCTGAACTGTGTTTTCGACTTCCATATCTTTGAGCTTTGAGTGGGCGCTGTGCGACAGTGTGACTCACCATCTGTTTGCATAAGTGCGGAGTGAAAAAGAAAGCGAGTCTGAATGCAACTGTAGCAAGGTCACAATATTGCTCCCCCCCCTTCCCCCCCCCAAAAAAAAAAAAAAAGTCTGGAAAACACGACGCTGCTACAGTGATTTTGAAATAAAAGAAGAAAAAAGGAACAAATCAAATGGTGAAAGTGCATAGGGTACATATACATAGTACATACACAGCCAAAACTTTTCCAATTTTTCTGAATCTGTTCAAAAGTCAGAATGCCGCCCGATTTCCCCTCCCCTCCATCGGTGGCGTGTAGTAATCCAACTCTGTCACACGTGATTGATTGAAAACCATACGTACACAGTACACAGTATAATACGACGCTAGTGGGTCCTGCCCCCAGAGGCCATGTTGATCTTCTGTGTATCGTTCCAATTTTAAGGGATGTCACGAAGGACCCTTAAATTTATTTTTATTTTTTATTTTTTAAACTAAACCCACGGTATCCGATAGGAGTGATGGTAAGAGCATGCTCTCCTACCCAACACACTGGGGGCTCCAGTCTATTGGTGGGGAGCAACACCTGCTGGAAAGCGGGTCCAGCGTTCCTGAGATTGCAATACAATGATGATAGAACAGTTCATGCTGGGAACCGAGCCCAGCGTCCCTTGTACTTCTTCACCCTCAATCGAGTGGCGCCAGCTTTCATCAATAAGCCCTGGTACTAAGAAGGGAAAAGTCTCTGATGATGGTGCTACCTCAACTGCAATCATATCTTGTACTGTTTCCACTGTCTCTTTACCCATTGACCTCATAACATGCAGCCTAGATCCACAGATCCATCTTTTGTCTGTCAAAGCTCCTTAATTTAGGCACCATATCTTGCCAGTGAACTTAGTTGCCTACTTGAGATGCCAAGTCAGAGGGATACAACCCACTGAGAGAAAAAAACTCAAGACATGTTCCTCTCCAGACATCTCTCCCTCATTCACAACCATACCAACTTATGGGGACCAGAGATAATGAGGAGGGGGG
Organism: Chara braunii; assembly: GCA_003427395.1. Taxonomy (NCBI): domain Eukaryota; kingdom Viridiplantae; phylum Streptophyta; class Charophyceae; order Charales; family Characeae; genus Chara; species Chara braunii. The sequence continues at coordinate 1,379,216 of BFEA01000393.1, read as the reverse complement.
AAAAGGGTCCGGGAATTCTGATAAAGGGCGAAGGGGAATTGATGGATCCACCTTCATCCAATCCAGGAAAGTCAGGTGGTAGTCCCTTTGTACTTCCTCCTTCTGTCCTCCCTTAATCTCTTCCCTGACCCCACTTTCTCTAATCCTTCCAATCTTACCTCCTTGAGCCCCCCCTAGCCAAGCGCCACTAAATAGTTGGATTTGTTGCTGTATTTCTTTTTCCTTCGATAGGAATTGGATTTTTTCTTTTACTTTATTCCATTGAACTGTGATAACTGTCTGTATTTGCAGCTTGATTGCTTCAGTAAGTTCGGGGCCGTCCAACCTGGCACCTTCCATTTCAAAAGTACAACGACGATTCCAGAGGGCCCAGAGGATGGCTCTTCTGCTAGTTTTAAATAAATTGTGAGAAAAATCGTCCAGCTGGTCCGGTGTCCAGGTCTCACATAACAAAGCCCTCCAATCCCATGGCCACTTCAGAGAGTTATCAAGGGCATTCCAAATCCTGTCCCACCAGCGCCATAACCAGACTGCACCCGGACATTGAAGAAAGATGTGTTCAATGGTTTCTGGGATGTTCCTAGATGGGAACACAGAGGAGCATAATTTGCTCCAAGGTAAAGCAAGGCCTTTTTCCTCCAGCAAGGTTCTATCTATAAGCCAAAGGCACCGATGGTCAATTTGCCATTGTAATTTTTGATGGCCTAGTCTTAATAGTCTTGAACCACTTGGCTGGACCCGGTTTCCAGCTCTGTGGCATCGCTAGCAACCAAGACAGTGGAGGGAGTCAACAGAGACAGTGGAAATCTGGCGCCAAAATTAGGGTGAAGAGGCTGCCCCCCTGCTCAGTCAATCCCCTGTTCTCCAGGGCAATCAATGCTGGCAGGTTTTGCTTGCGGACTTTCTGAGATATTCTGAGTATCCTAATTGTATCACAATCACAAGGGACGCTGGACCCGTTTTCCAACAGGTGACGCTCCCCACCAATAGATGGAGCCTATCCCCAGGTGCTAGCGGTGTCTGCTCTTATCAGCATTGCTAGCACTGGAGGGACAGTTTCAAAAAAAAAAAAAAAGTCTTGAACCACTTGATATACCTAAGGTCTTTTTTACTCACATTCAGATGCTTCATCCACCTGACTTCTAGCCGATCTCTCAAATCTAATCTGGGCCTCAGCATTCCATAAGTTGATTTGACCGTCAGAGAGTGGATTTTTCGAGTGCAATTTTTTTGATTCCTCATAGGGACTGACCATGACCAATAGATTGGGTCTAGTGGCAGTTTATTAATTGCGCACGTTGGTTTGAAGGCAATCCAGTGGTCTTTATGCTTCAAAGCTCTAATCCTGAACACCTGATCAACATTTGTCCATCTAGTTTCCTTAGTAGGACTTTCCTTTATCCTATTGCTCTGGTTAATAGAGAATAGTGAGAGTAAAACTGATCCCCCACCATTTGTCATTACAACATTTCCTATACGCTGGGGATTTCCCCAGATTCCCACTCAATCACTCTCTTTTAGTTGGGGACCTTTCCTGAGGATCCTTTTTTTTTTTTTTTTTTTTTTTTTGGAAAACAACTCGAGTGAATGCTAGGGGTGCTGATAAGAGCAGACGCCACTAGCATGCTCGGGAAGGCTCCATCTATTGGTGGGGAGCAACACCTACTGGAAACCGGGTCCAACGTCCCTTGACATTACAAACAGAAGTTATGTAATCACGCCACGTGCCCATCCTTCTCTATGAATGAGTGATTACCTGGATCGACACGCCGGCAGTCATCAATAATCCGATGACCAGCATTGATTGCCCTCGACCGAGGGGATTAACTAGCCATCGCAATCTAATGTCATTTCCCTAGTTCTGAAACCCTTTTTTCAGACTGAATCAAACGAAGTTGGTTGATCATGAAACCTACCAGCATTGATTGCCGAGGAACGAGAGGAAACCTCTTCGCCTTAGCACCAAGCGCCAGATATCTACTGCTGAGAAGCTAGTCCCTCCCTCCTTCCTTCCATTGTTTTTTTAACTTCCCTTTCTCCTTTGAGATTATGGACTCGCCTGCCAGCATTGATTACCCTGAGCTCCTCAGGGGATTGACTGAGCACGAGTGAACATGCGCCTGACCACTATTATCTCCTTTGCATACTAGGGTACCAAACTTCGGTCGTGTCATCAGTGGATCGACCTGATGCACCAGGGGGCGAGGAGGTGGGTTCTGCTTCCAGGGGGCGACTGGGGCAGACTACCGGTCCTCCCTATACGCTTATCCATCATGAACGGTTCACTAAAGTCACTCCCTATACCCTTATCCATCATGAACGGTTTACTAAGTCACTATTGGAGAGGTTACCCTGTGTCACGGCCATACCAGCTCAATTCCATCAAGACATTGTTGGGTAAGGGGAAGAGGTCAGGGAATTCAGAGGCAGGGGGGAGTGGGATGTTGCTAGGAATTGCAGTCCAATCGTGGAAGGTCAATCAGTAGTTTTTCTGCGATGTGTCTAGCAGATCGTTGCCATCCAGGTGTCAGCCAATCTATCGAAATGGATTCAGTAATATTCTCGAGTGCACTTGCTGTTCTCCTGCAGTACCGTAAGCTAGGCAAGAGATCGGGAAGAGAGTGTCAGTCCAATGTTTCTGGGTTCCAAATGTCTCCAATCCTTAGTACCCCATGCTTTACCCAACCCTTCCAAGGAGAATCCATGCAGTGAAGCCTTCTTCCTTGTGAGTCAGTGATCCACCTGTTATTGAAAAGAGGTTGCTGACAGACTTCTTCCCATCTGGTTGGGGAGATTTTATCCGGTAGGGGCAACTTGCGCGTCTTGAGAAGGTCTGTCCAAAAAGGGTCGTTTTTAATGTCTATTCTTGTGGTCTGGCGATGAGACTTCACTGACTGGCTTGGGAGCTGCACTTTGCCTTTTGGGATGGACCAGTATCGATTTTCTAGCCATATCAGTGGATCAGTCCCTCTTGGGACTTCGGGGGCAAGTCTCGAGATTTGTTCTTCGGCTAGAGCTAACCACGGGGTCTCCGGGTTGAAGAGTAACCGTTTGATCCATTGAATAGATAATGCCATGGCTTGAGTGGTGGGATCGAAGATTCCTAGACCACCTCATCGTCTGCCATACCACTCTACTTGTCACAGTTTTGTGGCCGTGGTTACCTCTCCAAAGGTAGGCTGTGATTTGCCTTTGTACAGGTTTAAGCGTTGTCTTGTCCAGTGCCCATACTGCGGATTTGTACCATAGTGAGGCTAGAATGATATTATTTATCACCAGCGACCGCCCTATAATGGAGGTCTGTTTGTCCTTCCATAATTCCAATTTAGCTAGAGCTGGTATACTTATCCATTCATTGTTCCCTATTGGTTTACCTTATCCAGAGAGTGAGATCCCCAATACTCCAATTGGGGTTGCTGTTGACACCCAGTTAATTTTTGGGAGTTCTAGAGGTCTCACTCCTTGATGATGTATCCACCAACCTTGTGTCTTTGTGCCCCAATTGATTCTCATGTCTGAGAGGGAACAAAATTTATCCATTAGTCTCTTGATCGCTGTTAAATTGTCATGAGAAGCTTTGATCATCAAAGAGAGGTCATCTGCAAACAGGGAGCAGATGGGTATAGCCTCTTATGGGATGTAACTGACCTGTATTCGTTTAATATCGTTATTACATCTTAAGTTTGCCGCTAGGGCTTCCATCATGATGACGAAAAGGAAGGGGGCAATTGGATCTCCTTGTCTGACTGAACGTTCCAATCAATGGCAGGGTCTAAGTTATCGTTTATCATAACCCTAGTTGTGGCATTTGAATGCAGGATCTCAATCCATCTTCTGAAGCTAGGCCCAAAGTTAAGCTTCTCTAGGCTTTTATCTAGAAAGAACCAGTCAACATGATCATAGGTTTTTTCAAAATCTATGAAGATGAAGGCTGCGTTGTGTTTGGATTGTCTGGAGAGTTTAACTAATTCGTTCACTAGTAAGATATTGTCTTGAATATTCCTCTCTTTTATAAAACCAGTTTGAGTGGGGTGAATAATGTCAGTAATGACTTTCATCATACGGTTCGCGAGAGCTTTTGCTGCCAGCTTATATACCACTGTGAGAAGAATAATTGGTCTATAATTGTGGATATTTGCTTTATCTCCTTTTTTGTATAATAAGGTGAGTACTCTTTGTCCAACTATTTCCCCCATTGAACCCAAAGTCCATACTGCACGATAGAAATCCATCAAGTCTTGGGCTAAGAAGTCCCACATGACTTCCCAGAATTCTTTTGGTAGACCGTCGATCCCTGTTTTTTTTTCCTCCTCCATCATCATCAGGGCTGACCAGATTTATTTTTCTGTGAGGGGATTCTCCAGCATCGCTTTTTGTTATTCTGTTAAGGATTTTGTTACTCGTTCTAGGAATTCTTCTACCTCTTTGGCCCTTTGATCTTTTGGCTGTTTAAATTCTGATGCGAAGAGGGTTTTGTAGAAGTCCCTTGCCATTTTCGTGCACACAACTGTTGATGTGACAAGTGAGTATTGATCTCCTCGAGGATAAAAAAAAGCCTCAATAATGGTACGACCAGTTTTTGCTCTTGCTGTGGCAAAAAATCTCGCATCCATAACTCCCTCCATGTTGTGACCTTTTATTTTTCTTTTGATTCTGATTCCTTGTCAGCGATGTTCCATAAAGTTTAATACTTTAGACTCTAGGTTATCTATTTTTTTGGCAATCTCGGTTGTTTTATTTTCCTGCATCGAGTCCTCTACTTGTTTATGAAGTTGTAGTAGTTGCTTTTGAAGGTTAATTTCCTCAAGATGTCGTTGCGTAGCCAACATTCTTGAATATTCATTGCATTTACTGCCCAAAAACATTAGGTCGTTGTTGAACCAGCGTATATCATCATTTATTTGTTTCTTTTGCTCTCTCCAAAAGGACCAAACATCATGTAGATATACTCTGAATCTATCTGTGTTCAGCAGGGATGTATTTAGTTTATAAAAGCCTCTACCTTGATTTGGCTTTTTCCTGAAAGAAAATAAGACCGCAGTCATAGCGTGATCAAGGTCGGGGAAGACACTACGAGGGAAGATTTTTGCTATCTGTAAAGCCCCAACTAGTTCTTCCGATAAGAGTACGAGATCTATGCGAGATTTCGAAGCTTTCATTATTTGACTTTTCCTAAAACATGTAAAAGTTCGTCTTGTTGGGAAAAAACGTCTGTATGCATCAAAGAGTTTAAAAGACTGACACATTCCTTCTATTATTTCCTCATCCTTCTCTATGTATGATGGACAAGATGAAGGGATCTGCCATCGGTCTAAATGTCTATTCGGAGCTGCATTGAAATCCCCTGCCATCACTACTGGGATGCCCTCAGGAAGACGATCCATTAGAGATTCAAAAAAACGACCTCTGTCACTTACCTCATTAGGGGCATATACACACAAGATTGTCACCACTTCGATCTTCAGCATAGCCAAGAGGAATACACATCTTCCTTCCTCCTTGTCTACTTCCCAGTAGAGGGGATCGATTCTTGAATCAGTGGGAAGCCAGATTGCTACTCTTGCGCTACTTGGTCTGGGGGCATGTGCCCTGAAGGCCCTATGGGGCCAGATTTGTTTGTGTGTGTGATGATGGTCTGCAGTATCCATCAGGTGCGTTTCTTGTATACAAATGACGTCCGGCCATTCCCTACCCCTCACTCCTCTCAATTGTTCATAGATTGCCTGGCGTTTTTGTTGTTTGGCCGAAGCCAATCCATTCACATTGAGTGACCGAAGGTCTAGATCAGTCATTCTTTTCAGGAGTCTCCAGTCCTTATTCCTGTTATATAGCACCTCTAGTACATTAATATTATCCTTTGTTGATTTTCCTATTTGTTGAGGATGGAGTGACTCACAGGGTCAACCAGTGACCGGAATCCAGCTTACCTCCTTGCTCCAATAGCGATTTGTCGTTCTTTATGAGGTGAGAAAGTAGGATTGTGACATCAATGTCAGTCCAGTAGTCTCCTGCCTTGACCTTCAGTTGCTGTAGCTCTGCCAGTGTGTCTTGCGTGAACCAACGCAAATTTACTGTTCGTGTGTGCTCGTATCTAAGGAAAACACCTCTGGCAGAGATCCTATGAGTGTCTGTAGAAAGGATAAGCACATTCGCTCCTCCAGGTGGGAGCTGTGCTTGAATAATTTTAACAATTTCTGCTTTGAATCGGGCTTCCCTTGACATTTTACCAATCTGGGATGAGAGCAGGGCCACTGACGTTCCGTGCACTGTGACATCTCCATGGGCTAATCCTGGTGGCTCTGACAGACCAACCTCCCAAATGCCTTCTCTCAATCTGACTACCAGGATTAGTATCCCTGGTTTAGATAGTGACAGATCTGCATGACCCCCTGCGACCAAGAGACGTAACTTTTGCCTTCTACTCATCAGTGCTCCCTCATGGGGGGATATTGGTGGCAGCGGATACCGTTTCTGTATTGTTAGTGCCACCCGTTTTTCCAGCTTCTGAGGATCACTTTCCTCTTCTGATTCAGAAGTCCTACTTGTTGTGGGCTGGTTTACCACATCCTCCTTCCGTAGCTCTACAGCCCTGGTGGAGGATGTTTTACTCGGAACCGGATGGTTATTGGAGGAACCATTCCTGGTTCCGACACTTTCCTCATTTAGCTTGTCAGTTGGGAATGGGGGAAGGGGGTCTATGCCAGATGATGCTTGGGCCTCTTCACCTGTGCACCCTCTTCTATTACCCCTTTCTGTTGCATCTTACTAGAGTCTTTCACAAATTGGGTTAGTAGCAGGAACTTACGTTCTCTTGTCAGCCCTGAGACCACTTGTTTGAGCTGGTACATTACTTCATTTTTAACTGCGCATCGCGGGGGTCCATCCTCGTCAGCGGCATCCCAATTTAGACTCCCTTCCCCACTTCCTTCCATCTCCTCCCCCATGCCCTTGTCCCTTTTCTTTTCGGTTTCGTCCTCGGGGCCCCTCATGTTGTGATTTATTACCACTGACTGTTTGATTTGTTCCTCTGTGTGTTTGACCTGTGATCTCCGAGTATCCGTACCCAGGCCAGTTCCCTGTATACTGACTCCGTTTTGTGGGAAGACTGCGCTCATTTGGGGCTCCGTTTCCAGTTCCAGCTGGGCGTCTGGTCCTATCTCCCGCCTGGTGTCGGTGGCACGTGTTCCTTGACTGGGCACATACGGGCTTTCTGCTTGTTCTAGATCCAGTACTGCACGAGTAAAGATGATAGTTTCGTCCTCTGGGACTGTGTTTTGTTGTGTACTCTCCAATGGGACTGTTGTATCCTTCCCTCGAACCGAGTCATGTCTGTCCTTCAGGCCCGTCTGAACTGGGACTCCCCTAGTGTCTTTGTCCACTGGGACTGGGTTCTGCTGAGTATTTCCCAGCGGGACTACGGCGTCCTTTCCTCTGCCTGAGTCCTGCCTGCCATTCAGATCTGTCTGGTCTGGATCTCTTGGGGGTTGGAATCTCAGTGCCACTATGGGTAGCAGGCGGAGGCACATTTGTTGCCAGCTTACCTCTCGTGGAAGTCCTTGTTCCAATGTCGTCCACAGGCTTGTGCTATTTTTTAGTAGAGAGACCAGTTGCACGTATGTATCGTCCCAAAATTCCTCCGAACGGCGTTGGAATTTTCGTCTGAGACTTTCCAGGAGCCATTCCGCTATATTTTGAAGATTTGTTGCTTCCTCCTTCATGCATGTTTGCTCTGGGTCAGAGTTGGTGGTCCTTTCTGGAGGAGGGGGGCCGCCCGGGGCTGGTTCTATCTCCATTGGTTGTGGATCAAACACCACTTTCAGCGGGTCCAAATTCATTGGTTCTGGGCCTGGTTCTGTGTTTGATTGGTCCAATGAGGCTGCTGGCTCAGCACTTTTCCTTTTGCCTTTATTGGATCCCTTCTGTTGATCCAGAATTGATGGCTGTTGACTTTTAGATTCCCTTTTTCGGCCATCCTCCTCCCCCCTTCGTTACTCAATGGGGCAAAACGGTTACCAGTTGGAATATAGGCGCTTGCATTTGGTCCGATGCGAGACTCATTCCATTTTTTCTTTGCTGACTCATTTTTGTTCTTGATCCCACTCCCCTCTCCTCCTATCTCGTCTCCCGGAGGGGGGGGAGGGGGAGGGGGGGGTGGTTTTGTTTTGGGGGGCTGCTGTATCCGAGAGGTCCAGAAGGCTGTTGCAGTGGGGGTTTCCAGTCTGCAGGCGGTCTTGATGTCCGTCTTGGGTCACCCCTTCCTTCCCAAATCCAGCCACTGGGTTGGCCACCTGGCGCCATCTCTTCCACATACACCCATCCCTCGTATCCTGGTGAACTGGGGAGCCATTTGTTCGCACAGAGAGGGTCTCTCTTCGATGCCCCTTCCATACCAGCAGCCTGTTGAGGATGTTGGGGGCAGGCCAATTCGGTACTGAGGTGGCCATAGGCTCTGCACTTATAGCACCAAGGTCTGAACTTGTGTGCTATATGAATTTGATACAACCTTCCCCCCATTTTGAAAGGAATAATATCATCAAGGGAGAAGGGTTGGTCCTTGTGAAGGTCCAGCGCCACCATCACGTAGTCGTCCCTCTTTGCCACATACGTCGGTAGCGGGTCTATAAAGTCAACTATCATGTATTGCTGTCCAAAGTCGTGAATGAAGGTCGCTTGAACCTCCACTGGGATATGTCTTATTTCTACCCAGTAATAATCTTTCATTAGTTGGTGCCTTTTTTCCTCGGGGCCGATCTGAAGACCGTGGGTGACAACAGTTGGATCAGGAAGAATTCCTGGACTGCCTCTGGCCATCTTTTATCAATTCCAACTTCTTGCAAATCCATCTAATTTTGTCGTTAACCGATCTGTACGCGCAGTTATCGTAAAAAATCCAATTACTAGCGTGTTTCGTATGGTTTGTAATGTTGGCATTGAAGGATCCTGTGGAATAATGTTGACTGAAGAAATTTCCGGCTGGTTACCTTGTACACGCTCCCCCCAAAGCGAGAAGACTAGACTCTGTCCTTCAATGTTTGCTATATTGCCCTTCGCTAGAACGTTCTCCTCGACTCTGTCTTGGTACTTCTTTGCTTTGCTTCGGCCTCATCAGCTGTCATCGTTGATTTAACTATGTGCCACAGGACCCAGACCAGCTAAATATGAGTCTGCTACATCCCCCCCCATAATAAGAGAACGGCCCTTGCTGCCTCCAAGGCTCCAACCCAAAGGCAACTGCAGGCAAAATGCTGGCAATGCACAAATACTGGGAAAGGTTTTTCATGGATTGCTGCTGGCCCCATAGAGGGCTGCTTTCAAGTTATGAAGTCTGGTTCTATAGGGAAACTGCTCCCTGAGCTTCGTCGGTTGGACCTGTCATCTTTGCAAAATACCCCTACCGGGTGCTGTCCATGTTTGCAAAATGTCCACGTACTTGCCAACTTTTCCCAGGCCCTATGTATTTTCGTTTTACCCCTGGTGGCCCAGGTGATCTTTGTGTTTTGCCCCCTCGCTGTGTGTGCCTGCCTCTGTGTGTGTGTGTGTGTGTGTGTGTGTTGTTGTGTGTGTGTGTGTGTGTGTGTGTGTGTGTGTGTGTGTGTGTGTGTGTGTGTGTGTGTGTG
>BFEA01000393.1:1344881-1360295 GCA_003427395.1 Chara braunii | reverse complement strand
GAAGAGGCAGTGGGGGAGGGGGGGGTGATGGATAGCGAAAGCAGAGAATGGAGGGGGGCAGGCCGTACGAGGATAGGGACCCCGGATGAACGATCGCATGTATGGGTGGGAGAATGAGGCGGGGGGTGGAGAGACAGTGGGGGAGGGGAGGATGATGGATAGCGAAAGCTAAGATCAAGTGTAGTATCTGTTCTGATCAGTTTAATGATGCCCTTTTCAAATTTTCATCGATTTCCAATTTTTCGACCACACATTTACATCTTTGTTGAAGTTGAAACTCTTCAGTCTGATATACAAGCAGCCATTTGGAACAACCAACAATTACCGCATGAGACCATGACAATGCTCTCTCTCTCTCTCTCTCTCTCTCTCTCTGTCTCTCTCTCTCTCTCTCTCTCTCTCTCTCTCTCTCTCTCTTTTGTATGTACACAGCAAAGGAAAAGAGTGCAATGGACAGGGACTGTGGATGATGGAGAAGAGAGAAAGACAGATGTGAGGTCTCTGATACTGGCCTCTGGGGTCTTAACGTGCCCAGGTTGATGTGGAAACATGAAATTTAAACTGCAAACTGTTCTAATACATCTGTTTATGGTCTGGGAATTGTGATAAATTGATAATAAGTTAATAACATTCTTGAATTTCTTGTTTTTTTTTTTGTTGACAAATTGATAATAACATTCTTCAATTTCTTGGTGTTTTTTTCTTTTCTTCTTCTTCCTTCTTGGTCTTTGCAGGTATGACAGGAAAGAGTTGTTCTTCAGGAACATCGTAGATGTTCAATTCCTTGCAGCCATGGGTCCCCCAGGAGGTGGTCGCAATGATGTCACAAATCGTTACCTACGTCACTATACAGTGATCTCAATCGCTGCCTTCTCTGACGAAGTCATGTCAAGGTGCCATAACAACCCTCGTGTAGTGTGCCCTCGGCAGTCCAGACTCCAACTCCAAAGACTTAAACACACAAGTTAACAGTGAGAATGAGCTCAGGAGGAGGGTCAATGTTCATTTTTGTCTAGCAAAGAGAATTGGACAGAACACCTGAATCTTTCCAGCAGGTGTTGCTCCCCACCAATATATGGAGCCTCCCCGGGGGAGATAGAGGCATCTGCTCGTACCAGCGCCCCTATCTCCCATACGGGCTGTTGTTAAAAAAAAAATAAAAAAATAAAAACACCTGAATCTGGACGTGTTTGTTGGGAAAAAAAGGTGCAGAAAGGAGAGATTGAACCGCTTTTCTGCTTGAACACATCCAGATTCAGAAGCTTAATCCAATCCTCCTTGCTAGTGGGACCTTGGCCCTGTGACACTGAAAAAAAAACAAAAAAAACAAACAGTTTTTCCCCCCTCACAAATGCTTTTTTGGCATTTTCGCACAAGATGAGAAACGGGATTGTGAGATTCTTTTGAGATTCTAAGTAAAAGAGAGAAAAAAAAAAGAAAAAAAAAAGAAACGGGATTGTGACTGTGAAAAAGAAAAAGAAAAACAGCAGAAAAAACGAACTGCTGCATCCGCCTCGCCGAATAAATATATTGGAGCCTGCACATTCCTCTGGTGGTGCATGTTGTCGGAACATGACGAATCTTGACAAAGATCTCGGCTTTTTTTTTTTTTTTTTTTTTTTCCAGCCGTTTGGAGGAAATGAAACACTGGTGGGGGCCCTTGGGGGGGGGTCATATTATTTTTAGGGATAATTTGCAAAATACCCTCATGAGTTGAGATAAATGCCAAAATGCCCCTGAAAGATGTTGATAGAGCGGAATGTCCCTTTGGGCCGAAATGTTTGTCTTCTGCCCCTGTCAGGTGGGTGTGCAACTTTGCAATCTGGACCTTCCCGTTTGGGCCCTGGCCTTTTGCAATAGCACCTAGGAGAAGTTGGCAAGTGCTGGGGCATTTTGCAAAGTTGGACGGTACCGGGTAGGGGTATATTGCAAAGATGGATGTCCAACCGACGCCGGGGGTATTTCACAAATTTTATTTTTATTTTGTCGGAGACTCAGAGGGGCATTCCGCTCTACCCACATCTTTTAGGGGGCATTTTGGCGTATATCTCCACTTCTGGGGGTATTTTACAAATTATCCCTTATTATATTATTATTTAACATTGATTATTATTGTTTTTTTTTTTATTATTATTAATCTGGACCATTTCTCAATTTATGCGTGTCATCCTTTGGGACATCAGGGGCCAGGAGCGAGATCCCACTACCGATGTATGTGGAGTGTATGTGGATTAGTGTTTAAGGTGTGTGACCGTCAGGCATTGTGGATTTGGCAGGAGATCAGCGGTAGCCTGTTTTGGTGAATTAAGCCTGGGAAAATGATGTTTTTTTTGCTCTCCCATTGGTAGGTTTTTCTTTCGTTTTTGCTGTGGGGGTCCTGTGGCAGTCCCAAAGGTGCGTGAAATCGAGACCAATTTTTTGGTTCATGAAATCATGCACTTTTCATTCACGGCGAAGGCAAAGACAGATGGCTTCATCGCTGGAAATTGATTGTGGTTTGGGAGGTGTTTGGGAGGGTTCGATCCCCTCACTTACAGCAAATGGTGTATGGAGATACGCTTGCCCTCCTTTGCCGAAGAGAGTTTCTGTGAGAACAACCAAACAGCGTGCACTGCGGCCTATTTCAAGGAAGCTTCAGACTATTGTCAATGAATATGGTCCGTGTGCCCACTCACATGCAGTCGTCTTGACTGCCACAGCCATGGTCAGAGAATCATACCCTGACATCTGACACCCTGCCTGGAGCAGACACCATCTGTGAGAAGAGCACTTTCTTTTCGTTTTTAGCAGTTTTTTCGTAGGAAGTTTTTCATGCCCGGCCGAGCACCCAGGCGCGATGCCCGGGGGGGTCTGACGCTCGAGAACCCGGGCGTGCACAAAAAAAAAAAAAAAAAAAAAAAAAGTTTTTTTTTTGCCTTTCTGGCAGTTTCTGCGCTTTCCCAGAGGAACCCAAATCCGGGCTCTTTTCATTTTTTGAGAGTTGGCTGTCATGGGGGTCAAGGGGGGTATAAATTATTTTTAAAGGGGCTAAGAGGGATTAAAGGGGGGTCCTTTAGTGTGATTTTGTTACTTTCTTTTTTTATCTCTGATTCCGTGAGGAATTCTGATGTGACCCTCAGCCAAAAGTTGTTTGTATTGCAATTCTACACAACGTATTTTTTTTCGGGAATTTTTTGACTTCCGTTTGGGGTTGCCCGGGACCCTGCCCGGGGGTCATGCCCGGCCGGGCTTCCGGGCGTGTATCCGGGCACAAGTTGGGTGCCCGCGCGCCCGGAAAACCACCTAGGTTTTTTCTTCATTTGTTTGGTCATGAAATGGTTTTTTATGTTTATTTTCCCTATTTCACGCTGCGACCCAGCTGTCCCTCACTCGTCCCACACCGTCACACTAGTCCACATACATGGCTAGTGGGATCTCGCTCCAGGACCCACTAGCATCGTATTATACCACCGTGCCAAGGTTTTCAATCGCGTGTGGCACGGGGTGATGGCCACACTCTGTCGATGGAGGGGGGAATCGTGTGGGTTTCCGAGTTTTGAAGAGATTCATAAAAAAATGAAAAGGTTTTGGCTGTGTCATAGCGTGTACCCTATGGACTTTTGGCATTTTTTCTATTAATTCGAAATCACTGTAGGAGTGTCTGGAAAACAGCCCCTACCCGAGGTAGAAGGGGGTGTTTTCCGGACTTACCTACAGTGAATCGTGTGCACAAAAAGGACTCGCAGTCAAAAAGAAAACAAAGTTGTGTGTACTGTGAGAAAAGCGCCATAACGGTCTGACAGTGACGACCTACAGATGACTCAGCCCAGTGGCTGAATTAATCACTTGTCCAGAAAAAGAGGCGACCAATTTGATGGTTCCCAGCCCATTCATTGGCTGATGGGAGCACCCAGATCTGTATTTTTGGCGTTCTTTTAAATCGTTGAAAAGTTGAAAACGAGTTTTTTATATCTGAAGAAACTGTGGAAACCATTTTTTAAATGCCAAAAAAAAACTGCGTCACACAGCACTGTTCCGGCGTATAATACCATGCTAGTGGGTCCTGGGGCCCGGGGGGGGTTCTTTTTTTTTTTTTTTAACTAGGCTACATTCTTCTCTCAAATCCAGTACTTCTTCTGTTTTTTTTTTGTTTTTTTTTTACTTCTGAGCGGGAGAAACCTACTTACCGAGGTGATAAGAGCATCCCTGGTAAGTAGGCCCCAGGGTTGAAGGCTCCATCTATTGGTGGGGAGCTGCACCTGCTGGAAACCGGGTCCAGCGTCCCTATACAGTGATGAATGTATATTCCAAGCATCCTATATCTGTCTGTATGTGTTTGTATATGTTTGGGTATTATTGTCACTCACTATTTATCGCACGAATGAAAACCTAACAAAACTATGATGTATGTGCTCTGTATCAACCAATCTAATCATGAAACCCTTACAATGATGTATTGCATGTGGTGTTTATCAATCAAGCCTGAACACGAAGCACAATCCACGATGAGATATCTATAATCTGGACGTCGACTCCTGCATCCATTATGCATTATCTTATGAAACTGTCAGGGGCATTGATTACTTCCCTGTGCAAGGGAAGGATTGACCTCCTGCAACCTAATCCCTAAACAGCCCACCTCCAACCCCCAGGGTGATCAGCACCCCAGTGTTGATTGGTATTGCGGGCCGGGGAACTCCAATCATCACTGACTATCCTACTCCTATCCTCTGGCAGACAACGGGAAGCAATTCCATATCGAGGCTAAAGAGGGGGAAGACAGAAAACCACTTTCCTGTGTCAACCCCCATCCCCACCGCGTCCGTCTGCGGTATCAGTCCCATCATGCTGCTGCCGTGGTAGTCGCCCCGCCCTCGTCATCGTTGTTGTTGTTGTTGTTGTTGTTGTCGCCGTCGTTATCATTGAAGGGGGGGAAGATAGCAAACCCCGTATCCATGTCAGCCCCAATCCCCACCACGTCCGCTTGCAGCATCTCAGCCATCATGCTAATGATGACCTCAGATGCACGGGCACCACTCTCTGCCCTGCTGCTGCCATGATCGTCACTGCCTCCGTCATCGTTGTTATTGTTGTTGTTGTTGTTGATGTTGTCGCCGTCGTTGTCATTGATGTTGTTGTTGTTGTCGCAATCAATATCCTTGATGCCGATGTTGTTGTTGATGTTGTTGTTGTTGTTGTTCTTGCTGTTGTTAGTGTTGTCGCCGCAATTCTCTTCGCCAGCCTCCACTCCACCCTCCACCCAAACGTCCCTGTCGCCCTTGTCGCCCATCTCGCCCTTTCCTTTTCGAATCTCCAGCTGATTACGAAGATTGCGTCCCATTGTAAAGAGGGCTTTGCAAGCACCCATCCTATCATCCGCCCGCCTCCAGTCGATGTAGGCGTCGAGCCGGGGATCCGGCCCCTCCTCCAGCTCCCACATGATATCAAGCATCTCCTGGGTCCTGTCTTCCAACCACTGATCCATGGAGATCGCCCCCCCATCGATCTCCTCCCCCTCCTGCTGCCGCATCGTAAGCACCCCAACTATCGTCCACAGCTGCTTGCATCCCTCCTCCAGTATGATAAGCCATTCTTCCGCTCGATGTTGTAGCTCGCCCACCAAATCCATCTCTCGCCCAATCACCTGCGCCACTCACATAGTTCTTCAGAACCACTTGTCAATCCCACGGCTGGCGCTACCCCTGCTCACGTGTCACGGGACATCCACGTCACCAGACAACAGGTGCCACGTGGCAGCACACCACTCGCACCTATCGGGCATGTGCGCAGGCCCAGCAGCCGGGGAGCTGTCCTCCCCAGTAGCCAGTCGAGCCGGGGCGACTGGGCCCTACCGGTCCGCCGGCATCAGGGCGCTAGCGCTAGAGCAGCATTTGCATCAAATCCAGTACTTCCTAAAGTCATGCCCGTAAACAAGCCGCAACTTTAGGAAATGTGCGGGCCACTATAGAAGCGCCGAAATTCATCTGACCAGAAAACGTTTCTAACTCAAATTACTTTTTTTTCTTTTTTTTTTGGCAAACCGTATATATATGTATATATATATATTAAAAACAGGCCAGTTACTCGTTCTGTTACTTAAACCGCCAGTACTTCCGAAAGTTGTGCCCGTTAAGAAGCCACGATTTCAGGAAACGTACGGGCCACTACAGGAGCACCCAAAGTCATCCGACTAGAGACATTTCTACTCTATTTTTTTCCGCAGCCTATAGCTGGGCCAAGTACTGGTGGTTTAATAATATTATCAATCAATTAACAACGGAACTAGCTCAGTCGGTACACCCATGAGGTGTTGAGGCCTGCGCAACTGGATACCATTAAGGTCTGCCGGTGCGGGATGCTCTTAGCCATTAACCCTGAGATGAGGTGGGACGGTACCTGTGCTCTTCAACTGAAATGCCAACTGCCCTACCTTGAACGTGTACAACTCTTGTTAAAAAAAAAAAAAAAAAAAAAAAAAACACCGAACTTCAGATCCAGATGTAATCACGGATAAGAAAGGTAAAGGTCCTGCCCGACGAGCTGCGGTGGCTAGACCACGAAGGGCTCAAGGACCTGCAATTGCTGAAAATAAAAGCAGGAGACCTCTGGTCCGCAAATGAAATTGGGGACCTCCTGGTCAAAATCCTTAGACGTGGCATACTGCAGCAAGGCGGTTTCTTGGATACAGAAAGCTGGCTTACTTTGTGATCAACAACCAGGTAGTCAGAACGTCAATCTCCAGGGATGGATGTGGTGGATGCCTTGTACGGTAGGGACAGAACTTGGAAACTCAGCAAAAGGCAAGCGAACCTCGACCTGCGTTCGCTAAATGTGAACGGACTTGCATCCGCAAAAGGACCTAAGAAACAAGCAATAATGGACCAATTAAAGGGGGTCGACGGGAAGGCGTGGCCAGACGTTATATGTCTGCAAGAAACCCACCTCATGGACCGCCCCGACCACAACCACAAGCACAAAGAATTATGGGCCCACCAAGCCTTTCGGGCGCACGCCCCACGCCCTGGCAACGGGGGAGTGGCCATATGGCTCCCGCCGGACTCCAAAGTCGAAATGCTTAACTGGGACGCAGACCGAGAAGAGGGTAGATGGGTCTACCTACTGGCAATGCTGGAAATCGAGGTGGTAAGTATCCTGAATGTATACGCCCCCAACGAGCCGTCGACTCGTCAAACTTTTTTCAAATCTCTCAAACCCAAGCTACCGGTGGGCATCCCGGTGATCCTGGTGGGAGACTTCAATGTGACACCGGACCGCTGGTTGGACAGGTGGAAGATCCCGGCTCGCTGCCCATTCTACGTGGAAAATGACGAGAAGATAATTGCGGAACTATCACAATCACTCAACCTCTTTGATACTTTCCGTAGGCACTTCCCCACAGACCGTCGTTTCAGCTGCTTTCGCAAGAATGCTACGGAAAAGGCGTCCAAGTCAAGGATAGATCTCATACTTATCTCAGACGAGATATAGGGGGCACTTCAGATAGCAGAGATATTCCCTCGCAGCCCCTACCTGGGTCTGGATCATGCGATGTGTGTGGCAATTCTCTCCTTCAGGAGAAAGCYGGATCAGSGTRGAGGCTTTTATAAGMTGAACACTTCTSTCCTGAGCATCGATCGGTTCAAGACCTACCTCACAGAGGTATGGTCCTTTTGGCAGGAACAAAAACATCAGATCCATGACAAAACCGTATGGTTCAACAACGGCCTGACTTTTATATGCCGCAAGTGCAATGAATACTCTAAACTTCTCGCGGCGCGCCGCCATGCTGAAGAACTGGACCTGCAGCGACAACTGCAGCATATACAACGAAAGGAAAACGTGACAGACGAGGAGCAAGGGGAGCTAGCTAGAACCGTCTAGACTCTAGAAGCCCACCTTGTCGAGTGTATGGAGTACAGATGGCAAGGCGTGCGGATCCGAGGGAGATTCTCCAAACATAACATGGAGGGGGCCATGGATGCCAGGTTTTTTGCCATGGCCAAGGCTAAATCAGGGAGGATAGTAATCGAGGCCTTGGAGGATCCCAAAGCCCAGCAAGGCCCCCTGCACACGTCTACAGCCGCTTGCACAAAGATAGCAAGAGACTTCTACCAAACCCTGTTCACCTCGGAGTGCGGGAAGCTCCCCATGCACTGTCGCATGGTGGAAATCGAAGACTTCCTGCGGCCGCTTTCCAGAACTCTCACAGATCAGCAGAGAGAAAATCTAGACAAGCCCCTGGCGAAAGAAGAGATATGGACTGCATTGACGCAAATGGAGGACGAGAAAACACCAGGCATAGATGGGCTCCCCAAGGAGTTATGGGTGGCTATGTGGCTAGAGATATCGCAAGACCTCATGGAATTTTTCCATGAGGTCTGGGACACGGGACAGACTGGGGAGCTGGTCGGGCAAGGTGTGCTGACGCTCCTCTATAAGAAAGGGGAAAGAACTAATATAAGAAACTACAGGCCCATTACCCTGCTCACAGTGGTTTACAAGATGTTGGCTAAAACACTAGCTAATCGCATGACACCGATAATGTCGGACATCATCCACCCAGACCAAACAGGTTTCATCCAGGGCAGGAACATTTAGGATAACATTCTCCTGGTTAATGAGACGATCAAATTAGCCAGACAATCCAAAAATAATGCGGCCATCATTTTCATCGACTTCGAAAAAGCGTACGATCACATGGACTGGGTCTTCCTAGACCTGTGCTTACAAAAGCTCAACTTTGGGCTAGATTTTAGAAGATGGATTAGGATCCTCCACTCCAGTGCAACTACCAGAGTCATGGTTAATGGCAACCTGGCCCCCCCCATTAGTCTGCAAAGATCAGTCAGACAAGGGGACCCCATAGCCCCGTATCTATTTGTAATAATCATGGAAGTGTTAGCCACTAACCTCAGAACCCATAAGGACATCAAGAGAATCCAAGTGTCTGCAATACCCAAGGAGGCAATCCCAGTCTGTTCATTGTTTGCTGACGACTTGACCCTGATGGTGGACGCCTCCTGGGAATCATTGGAAGAAATCCAACGTATGATGGATCGATTTTGTAAACTCTCAGACATGTGCGTAAACTGGGGAAATAAAACCCAGGGATGGTGGATCCACCACCAAGGAGTGAGGCCTCCAGAACATCCCAGGCTTAAATGGCTTCCGGAAGATGCGGCCATCAGAGTGCTAGGAGTATCGATGACGGCGGAAGGAAGGCCATCGAGCAATAATGAATGACTGACTGCCCCCCCCCTGGCAAAAATGGCGCTCTGGCAGAATAAATACACCTCGTTGTTTGGACGCTCCTTAATCATCAACAATGTGGTGCTGGCCTCGCTATGGTACAAGTCGGCAATCTGGGCCCTGGACAAGAACGCCTTGCGCCCATTAAAGCGGCAGATAACAGCCTTTTTATGGAGGAGTGACCACGAGAAAGTAAACGTGATCAATCGTGTGGCATGGCACTCTCTGGTCCAGCCTAAAACCAAAGGGGGACTGGGCCTTCTTGACCCGTCGGCGCATATCAAAGCACTGGGGGTACAATGGATTAAACGTCTGATTTTTGATCCGGACATCTCCTGGAAAGGGCTGGCCCCAGAGCAGATATCCAGACTAGCACCACAGACAACACCAGGCGGGGACCCGCGGACGTGGCTCGAAAACAGGAATTGGTCCATCCCAAGGGCCAGGCGGGCTCACCAGGACCTCGACCCCCCCCCTCCCAGACGTGCCGCAAGGGACGACTTGCGAAACGACCCGTTCTGGCACGCACTCCTCAAAACATGGAGGGGCCTCCCTCTACCGGACAAAACCTCACCAGACAGATGGGAGGAAGTAGCGAGGCAACCCCTTTTCGGCAACAGATGGATAGTGGGCTCAAGGGGCCAAACTCTCCACTGCATGGACTCCCCCTGGCAAGGATGGATAAGGCGAGGGGTAATGCGAGTGAAGGACATTTGGGACATGGAGAAGAAAGATTGGATAAGTCCTGATCAACTACGGCAAAGACTGAGGTATTGTCACCGACCACAAGAAGCCCTGGAGGCGATAGTGGAGAAGATACCCCTGGATTGGTGGAGGATCCTCCACAAAGGTCCGACCCTGCACAAGCTGGATTGGGTGGTAGTGACAGGGGGACAAGAAGAAGTGGGCAGGGTGGGACGCTGTCTCTCGGGAGGAAGGGTGGAAGTTAAACTCTTCCAAGTGGGACGGGACAATATAATTTCAACAAGCAACCCGTTAGAAACCATTGAGTGTCAAAAAGAAGACCTGTTCAGAATTCGAGTCCTCGAGGAGAACGAACAAAGCATTGCCTTCCAGCCCGGCTCCCCCATCCAACATCTGGCCTTGGATCCACTGGAGTGGACATGGACAACCCGCTGGAAAGGAAGGAGAAGCACCAGGACACTATATGGCYTGACGGTCAAATCCACCTATAGGTTGCTTAGGCCAACTGTGAACCTTCGCCATCAGGTTGCGGAATGCTGGAAAAATCACCTGAACGTTGGAGCAGATGATCTGAGGCCGGTCAAGTGGTTTAAGATGGCCAAAGCAAAACCGGCGAAAATCGCCTCCCTTCAATGGCAACTGGAACACCGCTGCCTGCCCACTAATAACTGGCTGATAGATAGAACCTCCCTGGAACAGCGAGGTCCTGCCCTCCCATGGTGCAAGTTATGCATTAACTCGTTCCCATCCAGAAAACGCTCGGAGACAATCGAACACATCTTTTTGCAGTGCCCAGGGGCACTCTGGCTGTGGAGGTGGTGGGACAGAATTTGGGGGCAGCTGGAAACAACAGCCCCGTGGCCCTGGGACTGGAAGGCAATCCTGCTTGAAATCTGGCCCTCAGGCCGTACGGACCAGCCGGACCAGCCGGATCTGCTGGACAACTTCACCATCAACATGTTCAAATTGGGACGAAGGGCGGTCCTCTGGGCGCTCTGGAGAAGACGCTGTACTTTCGGAATGGAGGGGGCCAGACTGGAAGGGCCCGAGTTCACGGAAAGCATACAGCAACAGGTTCAAACTGAAATAACCGCGGAATGGGAGAAGGTAAAAACTCGAATCAGACTCCTCGACAGAAAGGAAGACATCCAGAGTAAAATCCAGGAATTCAGCTCATGTTGGCTCGGGGGACCTGAGGGGGGGAGGATAGGGAAGGTTGAATGGAAAGGGGAACCCCCTGAATCGGGGCCGGTCCAAGAAAGCAGAGTGATAGTAAAAGACCACTGCCTTAGGTTCAAAGACTGGACTAGTGTGGATGCGGTCATCCCCCTAAAGCCTCCTGACGAATTCCCAGACTCCCCCCCCCCTCTAACTGCCTGGTAGAAATGCAGTGGTATGGAGGATGAATGATAGCTAGACACGGCGGGGTAGGGTCTGTGGAGTATGGGAAAAGCGGCGGCACAGGCAATTACTGTTGGACAGAGGGGCAGCGGAGCTTGTAAACAATAGCAGAGATCTGGCGCCGGGCACAAGGTGAAGAGGCTCCTGCCGTTGGCTTTCGTGGTGGTCCAACAGTAGTATGCACTCCAGCTTTTGTTGCAAAAAGCGAGACACATCAGCCTTACCTGCTCAACCAGTCAATCCTGCTCAGTCAATCCCCTGGTCTCCAGGGTAATCAATGCTGGCAGGCTCCTCCTAGGTTTCAGAAGTGTTCTGATGAGTTCCATTTGTCTCATGCTTGTAAGGGACGCTGGACCCGTTTTCCAGCAGGTGATGCTCCCCACCAATAGATGGAGCCTACCCCCAGGTGCTAGCGGTGGCTGCTCTTATCAGCATCGCTAGCACTAGAGGGATCTGTAAAAAAAAAAAAAAAAAAAAAAAAGACTGAATTATTCTCAGAGGACCTCGGAGGACCTCGAATTTAGGCCGGGGCTCGATCTCTGGTCCTCAACTTACCTGTGTACAGTATCTGTGTCGACCTGATAGTTGAACCCATGACCTGTGTATTCGTAACAGTTGGTAGACTGTCGTAGGGTCCATAGGTGGTAGGGGTTCGATCTGTAGACCTGTTGTTTGTAGGTCTTAGTAGGTCCCAGAAGTCGTAGCTGTAGGACTTCTGAAAGGTCGAGGTCGTGGCTGCTACAGTGTCGAAGGGCCAAGTCCACAGACTTCCGGAAGGTCCGGAAGTGGCCCTTCGCTCGTTGTTTACAGTAGTCCAGAAGCAAGTGGGCAAGTGGTGGAGTCCACCTGTGCTGAGTCAGCGGTACCCAGTCCCAGTCAGTCCTAGTCCAGTCAAGCAAGTACCGTATGGGACTGTGTGCACCATGGGCATGGGAAAGGGGCAGACCAACGAGTTATAGAAGTATAAATCAAGAGGCAGCGCCCAGCCATTCATTCATTCCTGCGTAAGCCATGCGGAAGCGCTGCCACAGCGACTTGTGCGTGGTGGTCTGCAGTATTCCCTGAAGACGAAGTGGGCGAGAAGGAGAGCTTAGCCATAGCAGTAGAGGTAGTAGCGGCATAGCCGCCATAGCTGAGAGAAGGGTGTTGTGTGTGTGTGCGTGTGTGTACAGTGTGACGTGTGTGGGATATCAAGGGTGATCGTGTGTGAACAGCAGAGTTGGGTGAGTGACGAACAGAGAGTTGTACAGGCGCTGGTGCGCCATAACCATCTGAAGTGAGCTTGTATCTGAACTGTGTTCGTGTTTACTGTATCTCTGAGTTTTGAGTGGGCGTTTGTCGCCAGTTTGCTGCACAACCTGTTTACATTCATGTGGAGTGTGAACGAAAGAGAGTCTGATTGCAAAAACAAAAACAAAAGAAAACAAAAAAAAAAAGAGCATGTCGTCTGTTTGATTTATCGTGCTTTTGTCTTCTAGCCAGGCTAAGTCAGCTATCACTCTCTCCTTTAGTTCTTGCTGTCTGAAAGGTGTGACATCACTGACATATTGTTAAATGTATCAAAAGAACATGCTCCTGCCGCCTTTGCGATCAACTGCGCTTTTCGCGAACTTGCTTTGTATCGCTCCCATAATACCTATGCTTACTTTGGTCAGTTTGTATCAATTGCATGTCCTCCTTCAGGATCTTTTCAACCCTTGTGGATTGGTGGATGAAGAAATCACAATATCCGGCAAGCGTGGTGAAATTGAAGTTACCCATGGTTAATGGGACTCTTGACATCTACCAGGTTGTTCAAAAGGAGCTTCTTCCCACTCCAGCCAAATCTCACTACACATTCAACCTCCGCGATATAGGCAAGGCAAGTGTTGACGCTTTCCCACTTCAGTTGGATGGTTGCAGTTTTGTTTTGCACATTGTGTCGTCTGCGAGAGTAAAGAAAGTCGCACACATCGTGCTGTTCTTCTACGTGAAGTGCTCTCTCTCTCTCTCTCTCTCTCTCTCTCTCTCTCTCTCTCTCTCTCTCTCTCTCTCTCTCTCTCTCCATTTCATCTTCTTCTTTTTTCTTTTTTTCCATTAGACCAATTTTTATATATATATATTTTTTAAAGGGCGATGGCCTTGAGGTATTATCATCGGACTAACCAGCCCAGGTAAATTCAATATTGTGTCTAATCTGACATCGGGTGGCCTCTTCAGCCCAGGGTGACCTTGATTGCCTTCAGGGAACCCCCAACAGGGGACAACGGCCAGGGGACAGCCGGCGGCAGAGGGACCGAGCATCATCTGAGTGGCCAGTCGCTGTGCCTCCCCGATTACCCCTCCCCCTATGAACAACAGCAGAGACTGCTTTTTAATGCCAATTGGGGGGACCAACGTGCTATCTCTAGGTGGCGGGTGCCAAGCATGCCCAGGAAGGTACATGAGGCCGATGGGGATTGAACCCAAGACCTCCTGAATGCCACTTGTGTGCCTTACCAACTGAGCTAGGCCGCTGGATGATTAGACCATTTTCTCAGTTTGTGTGTGTCATCCTTGCAAGTGGGCCATGCTAATCTTCTCTGCATCATCCCAATTATTAAACCACCAGTACCTTTCCCAGCGATTTTGCCATTTCGCGCCGGTTAACATGGAGGCAGCACTCCCGGGGAAGCAATCAATGCTCAGTGCCAAATCTTCATTCTTCATTCTTGTTGTACAGGGAATCTGTCTCTATGGGAGCAGTGGCCGATGCTCTTCCAGCCCTAATGGGAAGAGGCATGTGTCTGTCGTGTTTTCAAATTTCTAAATATGAGCCTTGGACACTGGGCCCCCTTAAAAAAAAAAAAAAAAAAAAAAAACACGGAGGCAGCACTCGGCCTCCGGCGGCCGCCAGATGCGCCACAACAACAACAGCAACAACAACAACAACAACAACAACAACAACAACAACAACAACAACAACGACAACAGCAACAGCAACCACAACAACAACAACCACTGCCACAATAACAGCCACCACCACAATGAAAACCGCCATCTCTACCATGACCAGCACCAGCATCACCAGCATCACAACCACTACCGCTACCACAACCACGAGCACCACCACCACCACCGCCGCCACCGCCAACACCACCACCACAACACCCAACAGCACCACCACAACATCAACAATCACGACCACCACTGCCACCAGCACCAGCGCTAGCACCAGCACGATCGCCACAACCACCGCCCTGACAACGCGCACATCCCAACCATACCCATACCACACCCAACCAAGCATAATCCAACCAAACACACCCAGCCAACAACAACAACAACAACAACAACAACAACAACAACAACAACAACTGGGCAGAGTCTAGTGCTTGTATGCTTTCCTGAAAAACAGGAAGGGAAAAAAAACATACATGCCTTCCATGCCTCTTGAGATGCTTGTTTTGAATTATTCCAAGGCCGATGATACTCCTGTCTTCTGACAATTTGGGGTTTTTCGGATGTCAGGTGTTCTTGGGTATGAGATATGCTCCTGCTGGAATTGAAGACACAGACAAGCTTACTCGGATATGGGCACACGAGTGTCTGCGAGTGTTTCATGACAGATTGACAAACGAGGACGATCGTGAATGGTTTTATAAAATGCTTGCTGATATGATTGAAAAGCATTTCAAAGAGCGCTTTGGAAAGGTATTCGCCCCAATCACTAGGAGCACCAGTCGAGCGGACACCAGAGGGGATGCACTCAGGTACATAATGGCAGGGGATTTCATGAAACTAGGCGCAGATAACATGCAGGTAAGGGTCTTCCCCCCATCACCCAAGGAAAAGAGAAGGGGTTACATGTGGGAATGGTGGTTCCTTTTCCCCCCCTTGTTTTTGAAACACCAGTTCAGGAATCAGGGGCGCTACATCTGGGGGTGCTACGAGCAACCCCCATAAGTAGGGCCCCAGCAGTGATGGCTCCATTCCATTGGTGGGGACCAAAATCTGCTGGAAAACGGGTCCCAGCATCCCAGATACATGTTGCCCTGATGAACAGTTTAAAAACGAATTGGGGAAAATAGAGGAAAGCGGTGGAACTGGAGGGGGCTGGGA
>BFEA01000393.1:1332019-1344456 GCA_003427395.1 Chara braunii | reverse complement strand
GGCAGGGGCAGGGGCAGTGCGTGGGAACACAAACAGCACCTGAGTACCAATGGGAATATAACTCCCCTGCCCCTCGCCCATGGCAAGTATATGTTTTTTCAACTTTTTTGGTTTCTATATGACAAACAATTTTGTCTTCTGCTTGCCGGTGATGAGGAACCGGACTGACGCCCCCCAGAATAGAAGGAGTGCCCGTGTGTGTGTGTGGTTAAAAATAAAATAAAATGAATTGGACAGCATTGATTGCCCTCCTAAGTGGAGGGAATTGACTTCCCAAAATGAGACGAAAATCTCATTAGAGATGAAATGGATGAAAGGCCGAAGAGGACTGGTCCCCCAATGTTACCCCCCACCTTGCCTCACCCTACCAGCCACCCCTCTGGTGATCGTTACGAACCCCCTCCCGCGTCTGAGCCTACCCTCCCGCTAAGGTTGCAGTGCTTTGCTTGGCCTGATATCCTATTTCCTCTTTTGGAATGGAAGGGGACCAGGGGAGGGGGAGGGAGGAGAAGATCACCGGGGAATCCCGGGGAAGAGACAGGCAGGGCATTGAAGACAGGAAAGGGGCAGGAGGGGGAGACTTCAGAGGTGGGGAATTTACAGGCAGCAGAGAGGGAGAGTGGGCGGGACTGGGCAAGGTTTTTTTTTTTTTTTTTTTTTCCCTTTGAAATGAGGATTGATATTACACTCAAAATGAGGCCGGGAATCCCTAAACATATCAACCCGGATGTGGAACCTGCTGGAAACCGGGTCCAGCGTCCCATGGGAATCCAACTGTGACACTGTCTTGCTGGAAACCGGGTCCAGCGTCCCAACATCTATAATCTCATGGAAAAGAAAATTGGAAACTGGACAAAGAAATCGACAAAGTAAAAAAGGTAAAACCAGAAATAAAGGAAGAAAATACCATGGCCACCAAGAGCCTCCTGATAGATATCTCCTTTCTCTCCCACTGTCCTGTGTTTCCTGCTGTGAGGGCAGGATTTAAAGTTGTGTCTCAGCAGAAATCAGCCACTGTGCACACTGTAGCTTGCCCTCTGTATTCAAAGAGGCAAAGATACCTTCCAGTGTCCATGTCTTATGGAACCAGATCATGCCTCTACGCCTCCAATCTGCATAGATTACCCTTCTGAGGCCGGATTTGATCGAGTTTAGGGTCAGACAGACATGATGCTTCTCCCCCTTGAATATGAAGGCATTCCGGGCCGACCAGATGCCTTCCATAATTAAACCTCTGCAGACAAGGGCTCTGTACGCAGTTCCTGACTCGAAATTGCTTACAGTAGGGGGCTTACCGTGTAGTATGAATTCGTCTGTCCAGTCCATATCCTGTTTGAGTTCAAGTTGTCTCTTCCACTTCTCCTTCCACCACTCCCAGATCTGGATAGAAACCGGGCATGATAACCGAAGGTGGGTTGCAGATTCCCATCCCCAATTACATCTTGGGCACAAAGCTGCATGCCTCTTGCTATTAGCCAGGTAGAGGTAGGAGTGACTTGTAGTGATTGCAGCCATTGAATGGCGGCGTTTCTCTGGGAAGGTATACTTTTCAGGGCTTTCCAGAGTTTTACTAGATCCTTGTCTGTTACCGTAGTCACTTGGAGGTCTGAAAGTCTTTTCTTGGCTGTTGAAATCGGAGGTTTCTTTATCAGGCTGTGCAGTATTTGAACTCCCACTCTGGGCTTGTATAGAATAATGGGGATCACAGTTTGAGAGTGCTGAGCAGTCTTCCAGACGTATGACAGGGGTTCTATCACCAAGCGATCTGGTTGTGTTGAGATCACTTGGCAAGATAAGCCTTTTTTTAAGTTTTTGTTTTTGTTTTCTGTTTCTTGACCCTAGCCTCCTTCCAGTCCGTGATGGATGGAATACAGTCCTCCTCTTCCAGGCGCAGGAAGTGTTTCCCGTTTCTGGATCCGTGTAGCGACCATTTCTGGGCTCGAGTACCTGCTCTTAGATCTGGCCCAAGTACTTTCCAGAAGATCCTTTCTTCTTCGGCGTCCTGAAGCCAGCTGCATGGGTTACATTCACAGTCTCTCCTCAGTGATGTGACCCAATGCGCTGGGATAGCTAATTTTAGTTTGATAAAATTAGTAAGAGTGTTGCGCAGCCTGGGCAATTTCTGTCTGAGTGTCTCAGTAGAGATCCAGTCCCCGGATTGGCAGTCCCAAATATCTTTCATTTGGATTACCCCTTTTTCAACCCATGCTCTCCCCAAAGAGCCTGGGCTATCGTCAGCCATTAGGCGTACTGAATCTTGTTGTTTAATCAGTCTATGTTCGGATAGGATCTGGTTTAGGATCTCTAATTTTGAGGTTGGCTCTGTTATAATTTGGGGCTTTAGTTTTCTCCAGGCTGGGGAAATCCCCGGCCTGGGCAAGGACTGGGCAAGTTATTATTCACATGTGGAGACAGGCTGGGGAAATCCGTGGTTGGGGCATACGGAAAAATCACGTAGCAAACAGGAGAGGACGTTGAAAAGGGGGAGTGCTGAGCCCCAGTTAGGGCATTAATCAAGGACCCCTCTACAGCTGCTGGTGCAGCATAATAGTACGGATGCATTCAAAATGTTGGCGGATGGCGAGCGGTGCAACTAGGCCTTTAGTGGCGGGCAGTGCACACTGTCATGAAAAGTAGAGCGCGGTTTCGTCAATCCCAGCGTTAGGCAACTGATTTTCTGGCTGAGATCGGGTCGTCTCCACGGCATGCGCGGCACATAGCACGGTCTGCAGAGCTCGTATTTTTTGGAAGTGGCGCTGCGCTATGCTAAGTGCATGCTGCCACTATAAATAACTTGTGGAAGTTGCGGTGTTCGTATATCCTTAACCCTACGTGCCTAGGACTGAGCCCAGTGCCAGCTGTATACTTCTGGGCCTACTGGGAGTGGCTTTGCCCTGTGTCATGGCCGTCTGATGGGATCTCTGATCGATGGTCTATGATGCAGGCTGAAGTCCTGCTCCTAGTGCACTGGCCTGAAATGGCCTGACTGGGTCCATACCGGACACATGCAGGCTTCCCTGCTGATGCTGCAGGGATGTCCTGAAAAGGACAAGGGTGGGCCAGGCACTAAGAGACAAACCTGGTCCAACTCAGCTACATACAAGAATCAGCTGGGCCTGAAAAACGTCTGCTAGGCCTGAAATTCGGCCCAGACATCCCATAGCCAGTCTGAACAGGCAAAGGGCGTCGTTACACCACTCTCGAAATGTGCAGCATTAGAATGAACTTACCGCTAGCTCCGAGGAAACATTCGGTTCCGGGCTAGCCTGGAGTGGCACACAGGTTGGTCTAGAGGGACACTGCCTATGGTGGCTCCGAGGAAACATTCGGTTCCGGACTGGCCCAGAGTGGCACTCATACCAACTGTAAACATCATCCCAATAGGCGGCTAGACTGGTCTAGAGTTGACTTAGGTAAGACATTGCCTAGTGTGGCTCCGTGGAAACATTCGGTTCCGAACTGGCCTGGGATCATAAACTCAGGACTAATAATAACCAACTGAGGGTGCAAGGGGGGATGGGCCGGAGGTCTTCACTGGCAGGAATTGGCCCTGCGGCGAAGTGGTGTGGGTTACGGAATCGATAACCTTGCCCCCTCAGCATGAACAATAACACAACCCCTAATATACGGCAATAGGCTATGCTAGGAACATGGCGCCCAGGTTGGGTCAGAAGGGCTGTCTCAGGTAAGACATTGGTCAGGGTAGAACCACTAGACACTGCCTAGGGAAAGGCTCTAAGGAATATTCGCTGTCTGACCAAACCTGGGCTGGTGCTCATTAGGAAAAAAAACACGGAACGATCATGCTTGGCGACCAAAGTGCCCGTGCGACAAGGCTCGCTCGATAGCGCTTCAACTAGGGCTGGGAGAGGTTTGTCATGGCTTAGCGCTGGTGTCTGCAACCGATGTCCGGTATACCCGAGAGGGCCAAACAAGTGCCCCCGTAGATGAGGAAGCAGAGGTTACGCTAAGGAAGCAGAAAGATGGGGTAGGTAGGGGTGGTTCCTGTGAGCACCCAAAACAAAAAAAACAAAAAAAAACAACAAAAAAAAAAAAACGAAAAAAAAAACGAAAAAAAAACAAAACAAAAAAAAAAACATGACCAGATGCGCCCTCCAATTTTTTGTCTTTTTCACATTTCGAGAGTGGTGTGGCGAGGCCCAACGGTGCCTGTTCTGACATCCCAAAGTTCAAACGACACATCGCAGAGCGGACAAAACCTGGAAAAGACAAAAAAAGACTCTGAAAAAGATTTATTATTATTATTTTTTTTTAAAAACAGGTCCTTATGGTCCTGGCTCCATTTCCATTCTGGGGAGCATCAGTCCGGTTCCTATTCCACCGGCAAGTCAGAATGAATATTACATCATGAACCCACATACGCTTCCTTCCATCTGGCTGAAGGAACCCTGACCAGCATTGATTACTCCAGCATCGTGGAGGATTGACTGTCAGCTTGCCCTGCTTCTCCCTTTCCTCTCAGGTCCATTATAATGGCCTGTCAGATAGAACATAAATGGCAAGAAAGGGCCTGGACGCTACAAAGGCTGCCCATTCTGTCTAAACTCTGATCCCCGCCCATGTGCCTCATGAGATCCCTACCAGTCTGAACCCTATTTGCCTTGATTGTCTGAACCATAAACCCTAAACCCTCAGCTATAGTTTTAACAAGACTCCTAATTCATAAACCCTAGAACCTAGGTAATCTTGTGTATCTTTTCCTAATTATAAAGGCTCTACTTCAGGACTACCACTGTTGCTCTCCTACTCCTGCTTTTTAAAAAGCCACACTTGAACCCCAAACCCTATCTAAATCCCTTGAATCTCTGAACCCTAAACCCCTTTTTTTAATCTCTATCCTTCTGCTCCCTGCTTATCTTGTTCCTGCTCCTAGCCTGCTCCTAAACCCTAGACCGCCTTAATCTATTTTCCATCTATTCCCTGTGAAAACTCTGCTGTCGCCTGCCATAAGTGTCTCTCGGATGTTCATCTAGGCCCAGATTGGAGAGGAATCTTCGTGTACCTGAGTAATCATCTGGCCTACGGACTTGACAGAGTTGTGCCACTCTTTCCATCTTAAAGCGTGCCCATTTAGGCACGCCACTTTGTCATCAACCAACCAGACCCGTCTGGATTTGGCAATTGTCACCTGTTCTGTCTCTGGACTGTTTTGCACCCGGAGTTTCACCTTCCTCCATTGACAAAGGATTTCCGCTTCAATCATCTCTTTGGTTGCCGCCCACACTTTCTCCCGTGGGTTCTTCGTGCCATCCAGTGTTCTGCTGCACCTCTCCTTCCAAATGCCCCAAAGCGTGATCTTGCGCACCATCCCGAACCAGATTTTCTCTGATTTGCCGAAGTTAGAGGGTAAGTTAGTCCATAGGAGCAGTTGAAGGGGGTGCTCTGGGAGACGAGATGAGAATTGAATATCCCAAAGTGCTGATGCTCTTGCCCAATACTCTGTGGCTTCTTTACAGTTAATTAGGCAGTGTATCACATCTTCCTGTTTCTGATCAGAGCAGACTATACAGACATCAGAGCTGGTTGGGTCGTTCTTTCTTCGTCTGACATATGCACCGGTTAACCGGTAGAGCCACATAGGTTATGAGCCATTGCATGCTTCTGATTTTTATAGGTCTTATCGTTTTGTACTTCTTCCATGGGATTTTTGCTATCTGGTCTGCCTCTGATCCAATTAACTTGCTCCATCTTCCCTTGATTGTTGGGTCTGGATCCTTTGTTTTTAACAACATCCGATAACCCAGGTTAACTGTATAATCATATATTGGAATTGGTGGTTTGGCCGTGCTATTTCTTTCTGGGCGCCATGCCCATTCTGATGGGTCGAACTCGAGGTCTTGGATTGTCGTGTTTATTTGGAAGATCAGTTTAGGCCAGAGACCTAGCATCCTTATTTTCTGCAACGTGAACGCATTCAGCGCTGCTTTTTTAGGATTGATGTTCTGAATGTATTGTTCATCTGGCTTAGTGTTCAAAATTGGGAAGGTCATGAATACATCCCTTGGACCAGGTGTGGACTGTCGGTGGGAGAATTGATATGCTCTGACTGGGGAGGATTCTTGGGCCAGGACTCCCCACTCGCCTGGCTTCCATGTGAACTCTTCTTTTAGAAAATCTATCCAGCTACACGGGATGCTCTGTATTATCTTTTGGAGGTTTTCGTCCCTGTGATGGCAGCCTTTCAAGCAGGCCTTGAGGTCCGCCTCGTCCAGCCAGCTTTTCTTATCCTCATTCCATATGTCACCTACTCGCCAAACACCCTGTTTGATCCAGGATAGCCATCTGTTGCCTCTGCTGGACAAAGTCCATGGGTGGTCCCCTTCATCTCTAATCCACGGATTACCAAAGAGAGGCTGTCTGAGCACTTCTTCTTTGGACCTTGGTTTCCCTAGCTTTTCTGGCATGCTCTCTCTCCAGATCCGTAGCAGAGCAGCCCAGTACGGGTGAGAGGACTGGGTGGGGGTTAGTCTCCTCTGGCTTCTTTGACCCTTAGGAATCCAGTCTTTGTTCATCACCCAGAACAGTCCGGACATGTTTGGAGGGGATTCAATCGGGGCCAGACTTCTAATACTGTCTTGTGCAAGCTTGTTCCAGGGCAAAGACTGTTTAGACAGCAACTTGACTACCCACTTTATTTGGAGGGCTTTCGTCTCTTGTCTGGGATCTATGATACCCAATCCTCCCTGGGATGGTTTCCTTGTGATAAAGTGCCAGGCTATCTTAGGGATGTAGTTCTCTCTGTTCGGGTCACCTGCCCACAGGTAGGCTCTGGCTTTCCTATTCAGGTCTTTGATTGTCTGATCTGGTATAGTCCAGATCGAGGCAATGTACCACATCATTGAGAATATGGAAGTGTTGATGGTCAGTGCTCTGCCCATTATTGAGGTGAACGTTTGACTCCATTTCCCCATTTTATTAATTTGGCTGGTTAGAAGGTTTTGTGCCATCTGGGGTGTTGGGCCTTCTCTCGTTACATGGATTCCTAGATAACTCGTTGGCAGCTCTGGCCTCTCCCATGACATCTGGCTCTCCGGGCTTTGGAGATGTGGCACCGGTTCATCTGAAAGCCACCAACCTATCGTCTTGCCCCAATTTATCTTCATTTATGAGGCTAGTCTGAAGGCTTCTATTGCCCTGACCAGGGCAGCCATTGATGAGTTGGAGGCTCTGATTAAGACCATCAAGTCATTCACGAACATGATTACTGTAGGAAAATGTATGTTGTGTGCAGACCCCACGTTCATTTCCGACAACCTTTGGATAGAAGGGTCCTTACGGAGAAAGGAGGCTATGGCTTCTATTACAAAGAGGAAGATAGGTGGAGCTAATGGGTCGCATAGTCTTACTGATCTGGAGATTGGATAGCCTTTGGAGAGCAGTTTGTTAATCTGAACACAGTCGGAGGCATTGCTATACAAAAGACGTACCCATTTCCTGAAGTTGGGACCTACTCCCATCCTTTCCATACTCGCATCTAGGAAGTCCCAGTTTACCTGGTCGTAGGCCTTTTCGAAGTCGAAGAAGAGAATCATTGTCCTAATTTTCTTCTCTACAACTTTCCTAGAGGCTTCGTTGAGGGTCATTACGGTCTCTAGGATGTATCTTCCTGGTATGAATCCGGACTGGTCTATGTGAAAACACTTGTCTATTAGGGCCAATATGCGGTAAGCCAATGCCTTTGCCAAAATTTTGTAGGGGAGTGTGAGAAGAGAAATTGGTTTGTAGTTCTTAATGTCTTTGCGGTCGCCTTTTTTATAGAGTAGTGTGACCACACTGGTACTGAGGACTTCGCCCATCCCTTCTCTTTCCCAGCTGTCGTTATAAAAGTTCATGAGGTCCAAGCCCATTAGAGGCCAACATTTTTCCCAGAATTCCTTTGTTAAACCATCTAAGCCCGGAGTCTTGTTATTGTTCATATTCCGAATGGCGAATTCCAACCCTTCTAGGGATAGCAGTTTATCCAATTTTTTGGCTTGATCATCCGATATTGTTATGTCCAGGTATTGTAGCATTTTGGCCCTAGCACTATGAATATTTGTAGGAGTATCTGAAGGGGTTTTAGAACTTTAGAGCTCTTCATAGAAATCCTTTGCTACCTCAAGCATCCCTTCGCTGTTTGTACGGGTGAAATGTTGGCCCCTTAATTCCTTAAGCCCCTCTATTGAGCTAGAGCAGTTATTTGCCTTTATTCTAACAAAAAAATATTTGGACATCTGTTCGTTGAGCTCAAGATCCGTCATTATGGCTCTGATTTGGAACCCTCAGGCGCCATGTCCCAAGTTTTTCTCTCGTTCCTTGTAGTACATCCGCATACATCTGAGAAGACGGATTGGTGAGTAAATTACTCTCCGCTACTTTCAAGGCAGTTTCGAGCATCACCTTTCGTTTTTTCCTGTCGTTCGCCATTTTCCTCGATATTTTAGCTGCTGTTTTGGCTAGCGTCAAGTAGCTATTTTGGAACCATTGCCACCTATCCCCCCCCGAAGATGAAGCTTCCTTTTAGATTCTTCGAGTTCTCCTCCATACACCCTATGAATTCGCGACTCGGTAGGAGGGAGTTGTTTAATTTGTAGAAGCTCCGGCCTTTCTGAATGAATTGGTCGAAGCTGACGATCAGTTCAATTGGTTTGTGGTCCAGACCCGGGGAGGGTGCCAATGGCAAAATGTCAGCTTCCTTGACTGTTCCCATGAGGTGATCAGACAAATGTCAGCTTCCTTGACTGTTCCCATGAGGTGATCAGACAAATGTCAGCTTCCTTGACTGTTCCCATGAGGTGATCAGACACCAGAAAGAAGTCTATGCGAGAGAAGGCCATATGGTGGGCGTGGTTTTTCTTCACTGGTGAGAAACCTCTTGTTGACGGGTGTAGGGTACAGAATGGGTCCACCAGACTATGGTCCATAATTAGTTCCTGGATGGGCGCCACTTCTTGGGAAGACTGAGATGAGCCTGTTCTTGAAAGACGGTCATTAACGGGGTCTAGCGTGGCATTTCAGTCTCCTCCTATTATGCAAGCTTGTAGAGGCAGGATCAGCTGCCCTAGCGAGTGGATGAATGAATATCTGTCAGCCTTGTCGTTAGGAGCATAGATATTGATCAATCTGAAGTTTTCCTCCTTCCACCTCAAGTCCATGAGACCTTCCCTCATTATCATCCTTATTGATTATCGCGCCACCCTTGTAGAGTTGAGAGTTTTTCGGTATTAGAATGGTTGTACCTTTACTGCTTGTTGCGCTGTCTGATGCCCAGACTGTGTCCTTGATCCCACCTAATCTTCTTATAAATACTTTTTGTAGTTTCTGATGTTCTGTATTGTTTGTCATGTGCGTTTCTCGAAGCATTATGAGGTCCGTAATTTTGTTATTTTCCTGCTTAAGACCCTTAATTATATCATTGAATTTATCTTCCTTGTTGAGGATGTTGCCTAAGCCATTCACATTCCAACTTCGGATGACTATACCAGGTATACCTTGTGCTCTCCAATTCGGCTTGGGGGCTTGCTGATTAGTTTTGTTCCTGAAGTCCTCCATCCAGTCCCCCTACTGGGTAACATTGGGGTGTCTGGCCCCGAAATCCTAGGTAGGGGGCTTATCTTTGTCGATTTTTGCCACTGGGGACACCTTTGCAGGGTCATCTATCTTATATTCCCCTATGCTCCTGCTAACCTGTCTCCCTGGGGACCCCATGGTGTCCTGATCTGTGCGCTCATCGCTGGCCCAGACTTCCATGTCATCCTCCTGGAAGTCGTCTCTATAGAAGCAGTCCAAATCCAGGGCAAGAGCTCTAGAATCCAGGTTTGCATCACCGTCCATTGTGTCCTCCCTGAGGATGTCCGCCAGCGAAGCAACCGAGAGCTCCGCCGGGATTCCCAAGCCTGAAAGCACGCTGTACGGGATTGCAGATACCGTACGCCAGGACCTCCACATCATACCCCTGTTGAGTCTTGCGTTCTCCGGCATCTTGGCAATCAGAGGAGTGAAAGAAGTCAGTCTGGATTCAGCTGGATCAAACGAGGTCCTTTGCAGATCTTCGAGTTGCGTCTCGTGTGGCCTGGTGAAATCGTCGGACCCCTCTGTTACAAAAACACCCAGTGGGTAAGTAGCAGTAATTTTTTCACGAATTACTGCCATTAAGTTTTGTCCCTCCTCGAAGTGTGTGAGTGCAAGGGAAACATTTGTGGCCACCTGCCACTCACCTGCCTCCTCAACATATCTTGTAGCTAATAGGGGCCGTAGACCCATCATGGTGAGTCTGGTGGATTTGGCTTGTTGAAGCACATGTCGGGCTTTGCCATCAGCTATGTGCCGCAGAGATGTTAATTCTGGTTCATACGCAGCATTGAGTTTCTTCAACTCTTCTGTTTGCGCCTCAATGATAGCAAGATCCATTTCAAGTTCAATGCGCTCTGTCTTCCTTGTTTTCTCATTCTGGCCAGACTTCTGGTCATCTTTTTTGTGTGCTTTGATGGTTTTTCATTTCTTTGGGCGCAGGTCTTGGAACGGTTCTTATGAATCCTTGATTGTTTCCCTAGTGCCCAACTTCCCTTGTTCTCTGGTTCTTTTTTCTCCGCGTACCTGAAGGCAGCGTACTCTGAGAACTCTTGTTCAAGCAGTTCAAAATTGTTTGCTGATTTTTGGATACCGGCTACTGTGCCTTGCTTCTTATTCCTCTGTATGTGTTTCAGGCAGGTTGTCCAATTGTTGAAGAGGTGATCCCTCTCCCTTTTGAACTTTTCAATATACCCACGTAGCCATTGAAGAGACCTGTTGGGAGGGGCGCCTGATCGTTGATGGTAGCCGAGCGACTTGAGCTCTTGCTATCGTCAGTGTCTTCTTCCTCCATAATTGAGTTTGCATCCTTATCCATGAATTGGGCTGCGGTGATGTGCGGGTATGTCACATCCTCCTCCTCAATTTGAGTCCCTTCAACCCTGATCGCTTTCCTCCTTTTGGAGTCCGATTGCCCTCTTTCTTGTTTGGGGCTAATGTCCAGAGTTCTTTTGCTCTCACTCTGTTGGATGGTCCGTTCTTGCTCTTCCACCTTTCTTTTTTCGTCATTCTTTCTGCTTTCAAATATTTCCTGTCTTTTTTTCTGAAACTTTTCTGGGTCCTTGGAATACTCTTGTTCTGCCTGTTCTCTCACTGAATCAAAGACCCATAACAAGTTTTCCCTTGCTTTCTCCTCCCTTATAACCCGTGAATCGTTCAATGGGATGCTATTGATCTTCGTGGGGTTGCCAGCTTCTTTCCCCGTTGCCATCTTTTGCCATCTGCTGTCGGCAGGGGGAAAGATATCCGACTTCTTTGTTGTTGGTTCCTTGTCCGAGTAGTGCCAGATCCAATCCAGGTCTTCAAGGTTGTCGTCAAAGACCCACCCGTCGTAGGTAGGATCCACAATGAACCACGTACCCGGGGCTTCTTCAACCTCAACCAACATATTGGGCATAAGTTTCCTCTCTTTCTGGTTCATGGGAAATTTGGGACAGTTCGGGTCGGTACCCATGTGGCCTCGTCCTCTGCATCTGAAGCAGATCGGCGAGGTCTTTGTGGAGATTTCAATCACTAGTTCCCTTTCCTCGATCGCGAGTATCCATGTTAGTGGGAACACCGAAGGATTGTCTGTTTTCACTTCCAAGATTTCCATCATGGATCCACTGTGGGGAGCAACGAAATCCGGTGTTGGTAGAATCCACTTAAGGATTTTGTTCCCTAGGTATTGCTTTTCCAGTCTGTCCACTACCAATCCGTGAAACCCTGGTTGAATTTTATCGAATTGCACCCAGAAATTTTCTTTCATCAGCGTTTGTTTGTACGAAACTGTGAAGGTTGGGTTCGGTCGTTTGTTCGTTTGCTTTTTCCATGCTGTTATTGTACAAACTGAGCCATTACAGTTCCTTGACTTCATTTCCGCTGCAACACGCGCATGGTGCTCGTGGTTGAACACGACCAATAGCGTATTACGGCCCAGGCTCTGCAACGAGAAAGCTTCCTTGAGATTTTTCAGTTTTTCTTCTTTGTTTATCGCTGCAATCACCCATTTTCGTTTTTCTGCTAGCATGAGGTCGGCACCATTTCTTGCAAAATTGAAGATGACGCCATGCTTTTTGTGGAATTCGTCCAGTTCTGCCACTTTCTCTTTTGGGTATTT
Organism: Chara braunii; assembly: GCA_003427395.1. Classification (NCBI taxonomy): domain Eukaryota; kingdom Viridiplantae; phylum Streptophyta; class Charophyceae; order Charales; family Characeae; genus Chara; species Chara braunii. The sequence continues at coordinate 1,332,287 of BFEA01000393.1, read as the reverse complement.
CCATATTACAATCTCTTCTTCTTTACCCTGCGGGTTGGGAATCTTTTCAGTCACTTGAACTCCTTCAACTTTTGTCCTTTCGATGAGAAATTTGAGTGCTTCATTATCAATCACACTCGTGGATGATTTTGTTGCCTGTGAGCCCCGCATTGCCACAGATGAGTGAGACGCGGCATTGCGTCGACGTCCCTGGCTTTGCATTACGAAAACTTTGATTTGCCCTCGAAGTGAGAGAGTGGCTCCCAAAGAGAGGGAGAGGGGGAAAGCA
>BFEA01000393.1:1293802-1324727 GCA_003427395.1 Chara braunii | reverse complement strand
CACACACACACACACACACACACACACACACACACACACACACATCAAAATGGGTGTGGTGAATCCACCTTTATCGGTGTGGAAGCAGCTGCCCATTCCCTCTTACTGCTTGCTGCCAGTCACGGAAGAAGGGGATGATGTGGCCTGTATTTCCACAATTAAAACATCTCCCAGGTTTCTCCCTTCATCTCTCCTCTTCTTCCACTGTGCTTCTGACATCTTCATAGCTTTCCTGGGCCCTCCTCGCCCTGGATTCAGCACAGGCAACGAGGGGAGAAATTATATCCACCTCCATTAGTGAGAATGTAATTGTTCCCACCTCTTCCTCCTTGGGGGTAGTAGTCGCCTCTGCTTCCTTGAGGGGATCCATAGCCTCTTCCCCCTTGTTGGAAGGTATAATACCCTTCTCTCCCGTGGACTGCAGGTTTATATCCTCCTCTACCACGGCCTGGGATCCACTACCCCGGCTTCTTCCTTGCCCTCCCGTGCAGGTTGCGATAATAGTCAAGTGACTCGAGTCCCCTCCGTTGTGGCATGCTGCGCATCTACACGGGCCTGCAGGCCCCGACCAGACGGAAAATAAGGGCCCTCCAGGCCCTGTGTCGTTTAAGCCTACAAGCCTGAAAACGAGGGCCTACAGGCCCTGTGTCGTTTCAGCATGAAAGCCTGAAAACAGGCCCTGTGTCGTTTCAGCCTGAAAGCCTGAAAACAAGGGCCTACAGGCCCTGTGTCACTTCAGCCTAAAAGCCTGAAAACGAGGGCCATTTGCACGCCCTCATTAAGCCGACCTGCCCTGAAACTTAGGCACCAGACCAGGGTTTTAGCACAGGCCATTTTGGGCGTGTTTTCAAGACAACCTTTGTTTGAACTTCAACGCCAGGGTCTGGCACGTTTTGGCATTGGCAAGAACAGCCTCCTGGACGGGCCAGCACTATATAAGACTGGCCCGCCCTGCAGGTTGCAGGTGGTGGTCACGAGGTAGTTCATAGGGACTTCCCAGGCACTTCATGTGCAGGAGGCAGGAGGCAGTCTTCAGAATTCGGCAGCAGCACTCTGCAGGAGCGCTGCAGTAGTAGTAACTAGCAGTAGTCTCCAGAGCTGGGCACTGTTAGGAGCTTAGAGTAGCATTGGAGAGAGAGAGAGTTCGCGGAGGCCAGGGAGACTTACCTGTGGCGCCATAGCTCCAGCTTCATCTTTGATGTACCTGCAACAAGGCGCCACCTTCACAGGTCATACTTGGCACAAGAGAGAGAGAGAGAGTTCTTCTTCTTCCTCCTCTAAGTCCACCATCTCTCCCTCACCCTCGCGCTATCTGACTTCTCAGTATCTACAGACTACGAGAGAGAGAGAGAGATTCGCGACTTGGAGACTTGACGACATTTGGATTGAGACTCGACATTCGGACCGAGACATTTTGACGAGGGATTATTTGGGACCTATATCGAAGACTTGGTGTTGACGACATTTCCATCTTCCCCCTCTTCTTCGTCTGATCCCCCTCCTCCTCGTCTGTGTATGTTTGGGACTGGCGCATTCTTTCTGTGTGAGCGCCAGGTCCCTTCACACCTTGCGATGATGATGATGTGTGTTTGGTCTGCATTGCGACATTGATTGGGCTGATCATTGGTATTTTAGCCTTCCGCTGCGCTGTCTTGTACTATGTGAGAGAGTTCGGTTCTTGTTCTGGTCTGTACCATTACGATATGCGACAGTTTGACATCGGAGCAGACCTCTCGATCAGAGGATCTGCCCAATCAAGGAACCTGCTTGAGTTATTGATCGATTGATAGCTTGATGATTGATTGATTATTAATCAAGTACGACCCCGTTAAATCTCTGCAAAAAAAAAATATTTCTTTTCTCTCGTAACGAATACCTAAAAATTTCTGATAGCAGCATTTCGTTTTATCTGAAAATTTCTGATATTAGCATTTCGTTTTCACGCAACAAATATCTGAAAATTTCTGATAGTAGCATTTCGTTTCTCTGATATTAGCATCCGAAAATTTCTTGTATTAGCATTTATAGCCGAAAATTTCTGATGTTAGCATCTCGTTTTTCTAGGCATATTAGGATAACGACAGAGGTGGTCATATTCTGGGAAACTGGATTTATTCTTTTCTGAAAATTGAATCTCCATTCTATTTCGCAAAAAAATGGTTTCTGAAAGCCGAAATTTTGCGAAGCCTATCGGCATTTCGTTTGCTAGGCATAATAGGAGGTTGTCATATTCTCGGAAACTGGATTTATTCTTTTCTGAAAATCGCATCTCCATTCTATTTCGTACAATTTTTTTTTTTAGGATCGAAATTTTTTTCTTGAAAGCCGAAATTTTGCGAAGCCTTGCCTAGATTTTACTCATAGAACGCCTCCGTAAATGCCTCGCTGGTATCAAATCGACAGATTTTCACAAAAAAAAAAGGCGGGGGAGTCCTCTTCTTTTATTTTTTTATTTTATTCTGTTGATTAGGACTGGGAGGAAAGTACAGTTTGGTTGGTTACCTTCCTGCGCTCCCCTCCCACCCAACCCTTTGCCTGCATTCCCGGTTGGTAAGTGCCACGTCAGCAGTATTGCCACGTCAGCAGCAGTGCCACGTCACCGGCAGTGCCACGTCACCGGCAATGCCACGTCAACAGGAGTGCCACATCAGCAGCAGTGCCACGTCAGCAGTACTACGCCAGCAGGGCCCCGCCACCATGATGGGTTCATCATTGGGGATGCACACAACAACCAGACAACATTGTGGAAGACCCGGCAACCACCTCAGCATCACGTGAGGGAGATCAGGTGGCCGCCGTCCAGCCACAAAGCAACAGCAACTCCTGGGGAAAAGGGAAGGCAAAAAACGCATCGCCAGCCGGAAATGGACAGCCAGTACCAAATCAGCTTGGGAAACTGAGCTGCGCAAGAGGTGAGGCGACTCCACTTCTCACTCCGCCAGATTCGGCCGTCTTGCTAGCGGCCTCCTACACATCTGGGGAGGAGGCGCATGTTGCAAGTCCTTGGTAATCTTACGAGGATTACGCTGTCCACTTGGTCCCACCATTGGACCAACCACTCCACGTGCAACAATCCACTGCATGCACGGTTTCACCACCATCGACAACCGATTCGGCAGCTTCGCCGCCGACAACTATCGTCGGGGATTCAACGTCATGGTAAAGACTTGAGAGACTCGACCCGTTGACATTCGCGGACTTCCAATGGATGCCCCTTCCCCCAACCGGTCGATTGCCGAAACCGCATTGCAACGTACTCATGGCACAATTGTGGGACTACTTACACACTGCAGTACCAGCTCCGTTGATGGACGCCGGAGTAGAGGTTGTCAACCTTCGCGGCTACCTTGCGAAGGTTGACCGCGAGTTCAAGACACAAGGGTACGACGACATCGACGCGCCATTGTTGTACATACACATTCAGATCCGAGAGGTGACCTGTAGCGCTTTGATCGATTGCGGCGCTACTCGCAACAATAAGAGCCAACACTTCATGGTACGTGTTGGCCTTGGGCCACGCATTCGGACGAAGTCGCAGCCCACTTAAGTCACGTTGGCCGATGGTCACATGGACAAGTCCATCAACCGGTGCATTGATTCCGTCCCCGTGTACTGTGCCCCGCATGCAAGCGAGGTTGTGTCCTTCGGCATTTTGGACACGAAGTTAGCATCTGCACCGCTAATCTACGCCGACTACGAGCGAAGAAGACTAGCTAAGGAAGCTTCACAACATGCCCCTGGACTTTGGTCCCTCCCTCCAACAAGCAGCTTCCCCCTCACAGGTAAGCTCGGTCTTTCAAGGAGGGGGGGGTGTGGCATACTGCGCATCCACACAGGTCTGCAGGCCCCCGACCAGACGGAAAATAAGGGCCATCCAGGCCCTGTGTCGTTTCAGCCTAAATGCCTGAAAACGAGGGCCTACAGGCCTTGTGTTGTTTCAGCTTGAAAGCCTGAAAACGAGGCCCTACAGGCCCTGTGTCGTTTTCAGCCTAAACTGAAAAGAAGGTCCTACAGGCCCTGTGTCGTTTTCAGCCTAAAAACCTGAAAACAAGGGCCTACAGGCCCTGTGTCGTTTCAGCCTGAAAGCCTGAAAACAAAGGCCTACAGACCCTGTGTCGCTTCAGCCTAAAAGCCTAAAAAGAAGGCCATTTGCAGACCCTCATAAAGTCGACCTGCCCTGAAACTTAGGCACCAGACCAGGGTTTTAGCACAGGCCATTTTGGGCCTGTTTTCAAGACAACCTTTGTTTGAACTTCAACGCCAGGGTCTGGCACGTTTTGGCATTGGCAAGAGCAGCCTCCTGGACGGGCCAGCACTATATAAGACTGGCCCGCCCTGCAGGCTGCAGGTAGTCACGAGGTAGTTCATAGGGACTTCCCAGGCACTTCACGTACAGGAGGCAAGAGGCAGTCTTCAGGATTCGGCAGCAGCACTCTGCAGGAGCACTGCAGTAGTCTTTAGTGCTGGGCGCTGTTAGGAGCTTAGAGTAGCATTGGAGAGAGAGAGAGAGAGAGAGAGTTGGCGGAGGCCAGGGAGACTTACTTGTGGCACCATAGCTCCAGCTTCATCTTCGATGTACCTGCAAGAAGGCGCCACCTTCACAGGTCAGTACTTGGCACAAGAGAGAGAGAGAGAGAGAGAGAGAGAGAGAGAGAGAGAGAGAGAGAGAGAGAGAGAGAGAGAGAGTGCTTCTTCTTCCTCCTCTAAGTCTACCATCTCTCCCTCACCCTCTCGCTATCTGACTTCTCAGTATCTACAGACTACGAGAGAGAGAGAGATTTGCGACTTGGAGACTTGACGACATTTGGATTCAGACTCGACATTGGGACCGAGACATTTGACGAGGGATTATTTGGGACCTATATCGAAGACTTGGTGTTGACGACATTCCCATCTTCCCCCTCTTCTTCGTCTGATCCCCCTCCTCCTCGTCTGTGTATGTTTGGGACTGGCGCATTCTTTCTATGTGAGCGCCAGGTCCCTTCACACCTTGCGATGATGATGATGTGTGTTTGGTCTGCATTGCGACATTGATTGGGCTGATCATTTCGTATTTTAGCCTTCCGCTGCGCTATCTTGTACTATGTGAGAGAGTTCGGTTCTTGTTCTGGTCTGTACCATCACGATATGCGACATCCGTGGACTGTCTGACGGTTGTTGCTGCCACCATACTCTATCTCAGTATACAGTAATTCGTTTACTACTACTTCCGCCTGCGTTCTATATTTAAAATATTGTATTTTGCCTGCCAATGCCCACTTGATTCTTGTCCTTGAAGCCATCATTTAGTTTCTCTAAAAACTCATCTATATTTGGTTGTTGGGAGTACTTCACCGTATTCCTCCCAAGTCGGGGCGCCTCAACCTATACAATCGCCCAATTCAGCGCATCACCCCCTAGGCATGACACTGCTATTAAGATTTTGGAGCAGTAATCTATCTTATGTGTGTACAGGTAAGTATATACTGTGGCTTCCTACTCCTATGCATTCTCATCCTTCTTTCCACAATCGGTATGGGCAGTTTCACCTTGATTTTATCTTGGGAGCTACTTCCCAATCCAATCTCCTTCCTCCCTAACTCCATTCCCATTGTCATCCCTATCATCATCTTCATTTTCGTCTCCGTCTCCGTCATCACTATCAGGTTCTTTTTTTTTCGTCCTCTCTTCCCCAACACTTCTTTCAATTTCTCCCCATAGTTCAGCGAGTAGCTGTTGCAGGTATCGTGCACCAGCCTATAAAGTTCTTCAAGCATGTTATTTCACTTCCAGGCTATCTCCTCCTGCCGCTTGATTACCTGCTCTATCAATGCTCTTACTGCAGCTACATCTTTGGTAGTGCGAAGGGTCACATCGGACAACAATGCTAGGTCTGGGGAATATTTTCCTTTACTGGGGTTCTCACGGGATCAATCAGTGTAGCGCTATCCTTCAAGACTTTCTATTTCTACTCGATTTGCCACTTCTTCTCCTCTGTGGTATCCTCTCACGGGATCGATCAGTGTAGCGCTATCCTCCAAGACTTTTTGTTTCTACTCGATTTGCCACTTCTTCGCCTCCGTGGTATCCTTTGCCTGCTTCATCCTCTCTTCAGCTGCAACAATTTATGTTTCCTACTTCGAGTTGATCATGCAACTCTTGAGGGGATCTTTCCCAACCCCAACCTTCTTCTACTTCACCAAGGGGCCTTTACCGGTCAAGACACCAAAATGGGTGGTCCACTCTTTTCCAGGTTTGTTAGTGAATGACCCTTTGGTGAAGCATTAGTCCCCACTTTCTCCTTTTGTACTTCTTCACCTGCTTTCCCTTCTTCTTCCTCCCCCTCTTTATCTTTCTTCTCTGTTTTCTTTCTTCTTCTTCTTCTTTTTCTTCTCCTTTTCCTCCTCCTCTTTCTTCCTTTGGTCCTTGAATTTCGCATACTCTGATTGTTGGACCTCTTTTCCAGTTCTTAGGCCTATGGTGTATATACGGCATGTCCTAGAGAAGCTAAGAGGGAAAATCATCGGCAACAACAGTTGCCATATAACGAAGAAGGTGAGAAGGACGAAATTTGGGTAGTTATCCGTGGCGGTGAGTAGGCACAACTACTGGTCACAAGTATGACTATCGTTCCACTACCTCCTACCAAGTAAGTCCCTACCTTTCTCTAACTAAATCTTGTTGACCTGTATCCCACACTTGACTCAAGTAGTTTATTCAGTACTCGGATATGCTTGACAACCAACTTTGGCCAGCCACCAATTTAAGGACAACCAGCAAAATCTTGACAAATTCTTTAACATTGCATATAGGATGACGTGGCCAGGCGGAGTCATACACTCCCTAACCAGACCCTCAATACTTCGGTAGGACTGGTTGACGCTCGTGTGGTTGTGGGTTCACATGCACATAGGTCAGTACCGGATGTTGGGCTAGCTGCGTTGTTTAACAAACGCCCGCTGCTTATACTCATGCTGTTACTTTACCGTGCTCACCCTCAGCAGGCGAACCCTACCTATGTACACATTTGTTCCCTATCTAAGTGACCTAATACCTATTGACATCAACCGAAAGGACAAATAGCAGCTTTTCAGTCCAAGGAAAGACCAACACAACCCAAAAAAGAAGCAATATGCTGGCTTATACAAGGCCAGGGTTGCAGGGGTGCTTCGCTGCTTGCTCGAGGATACTCCATGAGACTTCAGTTGTCTTCTCCTGCATGCTGACCTTCTCCTCGATGTTGACCTTCTCCTCCATGCCGACCTTCTCCTCTCCCCACTGGCCACTTGAACTTCGCCCCTTACTTCCTTCACTTGTCGGTCTCGTCCCTAAGCCGACAACACCATACCTGCCAGCCCATATCTCATGTCGGCTCCTCTCTCCAAACGCCTCCTTCAAGACAAGGAGAGTTCACTCTGCTAACACCCAATCATCAAGCATGCGAACTCGCAATTCATTCACACGAAGCTCAAGCACACAAGAAATTAGCACTAATGTTTCATGGGTGGTGTCATTTGGTTGTTCGCGAAATTTTCAACGGTATATACCGTAAAGGCTAAAGCACATACATATACATATATATGATTTAAAAAAAAAAAAAAAAAAAAAAATTCAGAAAAATATGGCAGTTTTGGTGAAAAATTCGCCGAGAATGACACAGATGAGCACCATATGAGAACACGGGCTTATTATTTCAAACTTAAACAACAACGAGGCAGTTCCTCCTTGCATACAAGAAGTAGCTATGGCTGCCTTCAACTCTTCCCAGGCAAACGCCTCTCTCTCTCTCTCTCTCTCTCTCTCTNCTCTCTCTCTCTCTCTCTCTCTCTCTCTCTCTCTCTCTCTCTCTCTCTCTCTCTCTCTCTCTCTCTCTCTCTCTCTCTCTCTCTCTCTCGTGATATTTTCTCTCTCTCTTTTATGGATCACACTTTGAATGTCTTCAGGCTCTCTCCTCGCTCTTTCTCTCTCTCTCACTTGTCCTAAGTCCTAGTTGTGGCGCTTTGCTCCGATGACTATCCTAATCTGTTCTCCTTCGACAATGTACTGGCCTTTTGGTTTTTGGCCATTTGTACTTGCTACAATTTGCAATCTTGAACTTTTCAGACCGGCACCGATCGCTGGTATGTCGGCTACAGGTGCTTGTCGGTTGCAAATATCGCCAGACTTTTCTTGGATGCTGCTGCTCTTTTTTTTATTTTTTATTTTAATAAACCTCGGGCCTGGTTGCTAGTGATGATAATAAGAGCATCCACCACTAGCAGCCTGGCCGCCGGCTCCATTCTATTGGTGGCGAGCTGCACTTGCTGGAAACTGGGTCCAGCGTCCCTCATACATATGTTGCTGGAATCCGGGTCCTGCGTCCCTCGTACAAATGTTACTGAACCATGGTTCAAGGAGAGGTGTGACAGAAGGAGAGCTGCCTCTTCAGCCAAAATCTGGCCGCCAGATGACTATGCTAATGCTAGCAGCGCAACCTCCTGTCCATCCCCGGATACCCATTCATCTCATCATGCCTATTCTGACATCAAGTGTTTGCTGACAATTTGACCCCCCAGACTAACCTATTTTAACAGACAAACTAAAGATAAGAAAAAAACTTGTTACCCCTCCCCCCCCCATACCAATGAAGAGCTACCAAAGCAAGCTCAGAAGGGGGAAAGGGATCCGGAAAGGATTCTGGAGATCTCAAGGTGGCTCCTGGATGGATATCAAACCAGTTCCGGAAGGTGATATGATAATCCCTCTTGAAGTTCATCTTTTTTTCTTCCCCACCTGGCCACTCCACATTCCCCATTTTCCTTCTTGAAGAATCACCCAGCCAGTCCTTTGTGAAATTTTGTATTTGTTTCTTAATATTCTGTTTTTGTTGTAGCGTTTGAAGCCCAGATTTAGTCTTATCCCATTGAGACCTTATTCTGTTTCTATGAACTGTTGTACCAGCTTAGACATTTCTCTGCCCTCAATCCTTGCCTTTTCCATCGTAAACACACACCTTTTATACCATAAAACCCATAAAATGCTTTTTCTACCGATGTTAAATAGATTCTCTTGAAAAGTTGATAAGGAGATGAGGGCAGGGCACCAGTGACCTAGGAGGATCGCCCTCCAGTCCCAAGGTCAATCTACACCTGTCAATTTACTCCATACATAACCCCAGCGCCTCCACAACAATTTTGCCCCCGGACATTGCAAAGATATATGTTCAATTTTTTCCCTTATCTTCCTACTAGGGAAGGCCTCCACACAAGCACAACACCATGGTAGGGCTACACCCTTCTGTTCCAACGTGGAATGGTCAATCAGCCAGTCATTAGTTGGTAAGCAACGATGGACAATCTGCCACTGTAGTGACGCAAACTTAGCAGGCCTCTCCTTGAATCCTTGGCACCACTTAATCGGTCTGAGCAGATCCGTATAAATTTTTAAATGTCAAGCCCATCGTTCCTGTATAATAACAAGAACATCTACCCGTGGGCGTAACAGGCGATACGAAGCTTTAACTAATAAAGACTGTAATTTCTTAGCTTTGCATCTCCTGTTGGTACGCCAGATCCCCTCTGCTGGGTCCAGAGGGAGATCCGGTATAGGGATATTTGAAGCGTACACAGTCCATCCTTCGGAGACTGGACAATACAATGTCCTCACTCTATAGAGTGAGTCAAAATGGAAGAACACCACCTTATCTAGGTTGTTTTGTGAAAGGGAAAAGTCCTTGCGGAGTGCAAAGAGATTTACTACAGCACCATCCGTATGAATATCTAGTATTTGCCCCACTACTCTGGAACCCTCCGTCAAATGAGCACACACCCAATCTGCAACCAAAAAAGTAGGACCCTTTTTCAAGGCAGCCACCCACACCAACGGAATGGACGAAGTGATTAGATCAAGATTCTCTACTAAATTACGTGCGTACTTAACTTCCTTTCTTAACTGATTTACAAATTTCCAACTTTTGTTTTCCGTGTTCCACAAATCCTTGATCCTTTCCACGCCGTATTTAACCTAAGTGGACCATGGGGGGGTGGAACTTATGAACACCCTTCCTTGCACGTCAGTGATCCACCTATTGCCAAAAATTGGTTGTCATAGAACTTCCTCATATCTGGAAGGGGGCGATTTGTTAGGCAAAGGAAGTTTACGCCAAGTTTTCAATAGGGTATTCCATAAACTGTCCAATATCAAATTCCTTTCTTACTTCCCCCCTTTCCCTATTCTTTTGAGAGTGTGCTTGAGGCCGAGGAATAGTCCAATACTTGTCCTCTACCCAAGTGAGTGGGTTTACGTCCTTTGTGGTTTGTGGAGTCATTCTACGTATTTGTTTCAGTGCCAGTGCTTGCCATGGAAGATCCGTGACCAATATTAGCCGTCTTAACCATTGAAGTGCTAGTGCTTGACACTCGATCGTAGGATCCAAAATGCCGAGTCCTCCTTTGGACTTTGGCTGTATAAGAACCTGCCATGCCATTCTGGGGATTACATGAGGCATTTCGTGATCTCCTCGCCAAAGAAAGGTCGTGAGCTGTCCCCGGAGTTCCTTGGCCGGGCCTTTGTTTATTGACCACAAAGCAAACTTGTACCAAATTGAAGCCAAGATTACATTGTTAATGACCAATGCCCTACCAAACAGGGAAGTATGTTGGTTTTTCCATTGCCTCATTTTTTGTACCGTTGGGGAAGCGGTCCATACGATTTAGAGATTGGTTTCCCCCTAGTTGTGAGCATAACTCCCAAAACTCTGATTGGCGCCTCTAGTGGCATCCATTTGACCATTGGATTCTCAGGAGGCCTATCCCTTTGAGAGTGAATCCACCAACCCTGTGTCTTACTCCCCCAATTGGCCATCATATCTGAAAGAAGGGAGAACCTATCCATTAGTGTTTTTATCTCTTCCATATTATCATTGGACGCCTCCATCATTATGGTTAGATCATTAGCAAACATAGAGCAAATTGGAATAGTTTCTTCCGGAATACGTGTAATCTGAAATCTTTTAAGATTATGATTAGATCGTAGGTTAGCTCCTTACGCCTCCATAATAATCAAAAAAAGAAATGGAGCTAAGGGATCCTCTTGCCTGATTGATCTTTGGAGGCGGATTTTCAGGGACAATAGGTCATGAAGTTGAACCCGGGTAGTGGCGTTAGAGTGAAGGATAGTAACCCACCTACGAATTGTTGGACAAAAATTCAACTTAGCTAAACATGCATAAAAAAACTTCCAATCCACATGATCATAAGTTTTCTCAAAATCTATAAAAACAAAGGCAGCATTCTAGTGATTCTGGCGGGACAACTTGATCATCTCATTGATGAGAAATATGTTATCTTGTATGTTCCTTCCATTAATGAACCCTGTTTGAGAGGGGTGAATGATGTCTGACATTATTGGAATGAGACGATTCATGATGGCCTTGGTCAACATTTTGTACATGACGGTGAGCAGGGTGATAGGTCTGTAATTCCTTATATTCGTTTTATCTCCCTTTTTGTATAACAAGGTTAGAATCCCTTGCCCAACTATTTCCCCCATACTACCCATTTCCTGGACTTGTTTGTAGAATTTCATCAGATCTACTGCAAAATACGGCCACATTGTCTCCCAAAACTCTTTAGGGAGGCCATCAAACTTCGGAGTTTTACCCTCATCCATTTGCAACAACACAGTCCACATTTCCTCCTTCGTCATAGGTTCTTCCAATCTTTCCTTTTGTCGTTGCGATAACTCTTGAGTCATGGGGGCCAAAAAATCATGTCAAACCGGATCGACTGCCGACGCATCTACCTTTGAGATGAAAAGATTTTTGAAGAAGTCATTCACCACTTTCAGACTGCTGGCCGAAGTGATATGACCTTGTTGTGGTGTATGTTGAGGATCTATTAAGGCTTCAATGGTCGTTCTTCTAGCTCTGGTACGTGCGAGGGAAAAAAAAAGATGTATCCATTTGCCCTTGTGTCGAATGCTTAAAGAGTTTGCCTCTGATCAGGTGACCTTGCCAACGATGTTGAGCAAGGGTTAGTAGTTGGTTCCTGATTGTTAGGATATCGACTGGTTGGGGTAATTGTTCTGGAAAATCTTGTTACTCATATTTGAGAATTTGTTCTTGAATACTCATTTCCTGCTTATATCTTTCCGTAGCGATTAGCTTAGAGTATTTGTTGCACTTTTTGGCCAAATAAACTAGCCCATAGTTAAACCATGCTATATATGACTCGTGTCTATCCTTGGTAGAGTGCCAAAAACTCCATACGTCCTAAAGGTAACTTCTGAAGTCCCTTCGTTTGAGGAGGGAGGAGTTGAGTTTGTAGAAACCTCTACCCTGATCCAGTTTCTTGCGAAAGGAGAGTAAGACAACACACATTTTGTGATCCACCCCTGGCCACGGACTTTGGGGGAAAATGTTAACCCCCATTAAGATCTTCAGACATAAGAATAAAATCTATCCTTGATCTTGACTGGTGGGGGGAACCAACATTTCTATCACACGTATATGATCTCTCCTGTGGGCAAAGACGCCTATATGTGTCAAACGAATTTTCAGATTCACATAGTTGTTGGATAATTTGTTCGTCCTCCTCTATATAGGAGGGACATGGAGAAGGGATTCTCCACCTATCCAACCATCTATCAGGCACCGCATTAAAGTCCCCTGCTATGATGATTGGAACACCACTAGGAATATGACTTCTAATGTTTTGGAAAAATTCTCTACGCTCCTGTACTACATTAGGACCATAAATATTGAGAACAAAAAATAGTTTTAACTCCAACATTACCAACGTAACCAGCCATTTGCCCTGTTCCTGATCGGCTTTACAGTACACAATTTCTATAATGGAATCCGGTGGTACCCAGATGGCTACCCCTGCCGACCCATTGCTCGTGGAATAGGCTTGGTATTTTTGATAGGGCTAGGCTAGGTTTTGCGCCCTATTATGCTTAGGAGAATCCATGAGGTGGGTTTCTTAGATGCAGATCAAATCAGGTCAACACCTCCCACCCACTCCTTTCAATTGCTCCATAATGGCCTTACGTTTTACTGCATCTGTTGTAGCAAGTCCATTTACGTTGAGAGACCTTAGATCCAAGTCCGCTTTCTGAGTAGCACGCAACCAAGCCGGATTTTTACCATAAAGAGCTTGTAGTGCATCCATCCCTACAATCCTCTAGGTCCCTACTTCCTAAGCCGTATAGTCACCTATAGTCGTACCCAGTTACCCCCTCCAAACTAGAAGAGGTTGTCAATAACCCACAGCGTAAGATGGAGTAGAGAAAAATTGAGACCCCCCCTATCGACAATACCACATTAGCCTTGATTTTCAAATGTTGGAGTTCCAACAGTGCAGCATGTGAGAACCATCTCAGACCCGATTCTTTATTATCGTCAAACCTCACGAATGTATCACGTTTGGACATCTCAGCCTAGTCCCCGATTTCTGTGAGAGTAGCTTGAGGACCTGGATCAAAATGTCTGATCAAGAAATCATGCAGGTCCCTCTTAAAATTTATGTCGTTAGAGCTCTGATAATCCACGTATCACGTCCATCCTCTTAATGTGACCCCCCCATACTGAGCTTGGCCTATAGGGGAGAGGCCACTTTCCCATTTCCCGCCTTTTTTTTCGAACCGGGATTACCAGATTTCCTCTAGAAGACTGCAGCCTAGCGGCTTGTCCCTTTTCGAAAACGTGTTTTAACTTTTGTCGCTTACCTGAGTCTTTTGTCTTCTTTTCTTTCCTTTGTTCCTCTGGAGTAAGGGTCGTCAATGGAGTAACTGATGGATTATCTTCTCTAACCTCCTTGTTACTCTCGTTGACCTCTTCAGACTCCGTCACCTTAATCCCCACCACCTGATCCTCATAGGAGGAGACCCTTGGTTCAAGCACCCCTACCTCTTCTACCCTTACCACCCCTCCCCCTTCAGGAGAAACTCCACATGACTCAAGGATAGTGGTCTGATTGGGGCACCTTTCTCCTTCGCTGATTATGACCTCGTCAGTTCCTTTGTCGTTGGGCAACATGGAGGGACCCCCTACCTCCACCAGCGATGTGCATCCTTGTCCCTTGTTTCCCCATCTCCTGAAGAGGAGGGAGGGTGAAACAGGCCCATCACAATGCTCAATATCCGTATGCTTACCGTAGAGTCGTAGACCATAGAACACCTTAAGGAAGCCCCTGCCGTAAAACCTGTTTCAGACTGTGACTGCTGGTTAATAGATTAACAAGCTGGACATATGAATTATCCCAAAATTCAACAGTGGCTTCCCCAAACCGCATTTTAAGATTTTTCAACACCCACTCAGCTAACTGTTTTATCCTTTGATCCTCAGAGATGTCTGGATGGATCCTCCATTTCAAAATCTCATGTGGAGGAGTCCACATCCATTGGATCGGGACCAAAGGCCTTTTGGAGCGGGTTGTTGCTTTCGCTCCCTCCACTACTAAGTTTGGATCTTCCTCCTCAACTACTTTTGGTTCCCCCATCAGGTCTCTTGTACTCTCATTTCCCCTAGTCATTCCTTGCGAAGACTTGAGTGCATCAAACTGGGCTTCTTCCATGAGGGAGTCCTTATCACCGGTGAGAACAACCTCCTTGTGTGGACTGGTTAACTGTTTTATTTTTCTTTTTTTTCCTTTTTTTTAAATTGAACCAGCCTCTCGACTGAACCCTCGTCTACCATCCCCACCCATTCCTCAGACTCTGAGTCAGAGTCTTCCCCTCTGGACTGTACTGCATTTACCCCCTTTTCCCCTAGCTGCAGGTAGTCTGCTGGTTGTGGACCCGGGAGTGTACCCACTTTTTGTGGTTAACTGGTATCCATTGTTGATGACTCATTGGCCCCTTGCCTTTATCCCTGGGTCCTAGGACTTCCTTATATGGAGACAGAGAGAACTCTTTCTTCCCCTTTGCCTTAAAGTTCTCTTGCGCTCCAGACGAGGAGGCCTGTGTGCTATCATAGCGCACGGGTTGTGCCGGGGGAGTTGACTGTGTTGACTGTGCAACCATCGTGGGTGTTTTTACTGTTACTTCAGGGGGTAAGAGTCAGGGGGGTTGGTGTCCCAATTAGGATCCCCCTCACGCTCCCATGTCCAACCTTTAGGCGTTTCCCCCTTCTTGGCAGTCTCCACGTAGACCCATCCCTCATGCCCAACATCAACCATCCTTCATAGATTAACTTTGAAGGGATCCCTAATGAGCCTTTCTGTTGCTCTATTCCTCCTTCCCGGATTTTGTGTGCAATTAGGATCTGTACTCAAGTGTCCATAAGCTCTGCATCCAAAACACCACGGCCTCAGTTCATGAGCCGTGCGAATGCGGTATTCTCTACCCTCTACCCTGTATGGGATGACGTCATCCAAATTGAAGGGCACCGTGGTCGGGTGGTTGAGAGCCAACATCAGATGGTCATCCCTTCTAGCCACATACGCGGGGAGGGGGTCTAGAAAGTCAACTATATCGTGATTTACCCCAAAGTCATGAATGAATGCCGCTTGGATTTCTATTGAGATGTGCCTGAATTCCACCCAATATAAAATTTTCATCATTTGGTTTCTCTTTTCATCTGATCCCTCTTTAGGCGGCGTCCAGGGATAGATCCGGACCTCTGATCGATCACACCTTTTTTTTTTCCAGGATTCAATCGTCTTTTTATCAGTCGTGTGTAAACTCAGAATTATAAACATGGTTGTTGGAACTGACAAAATAAGAAAGTCTTCACAAACTGCTTCGTAGCTGCCCTTGAACGCTGATAACCTTTTGCATATCCACTTAATCTTATTATTAGTGGATTTGTAAGCATCATCACCATGGAAGACCAAGTTATTTGCATGTGTTGAATAAACTTTGTCACGTTCCGCCAATTTTTGAAACGGGTAAGTTTTTATCGTTGTTTTTTTTCCTGCTAATTCAATCACCCGGCTCTCTGAAGGGATAATAAATTTAAATTAAAAAAAAGCCTTGGCCGTGGCCAGATTTCTCATAGGTATTTTCAACGATTGAGACTGAGCGCCCTGCCTTGGGATTTCCAATTCTGTAGATTCAAAAGGCCCTTTGATGCATTGTAACCATGACGAAGGAGATGTTACTGGATGTGATGATTGACCCTCATCGGTCAACTTCATTCCCTGTAGAGGAGGCCACTCCTGCCCCTGAACAGGCAGATGTGTTATAAATCCTGACGTTGTCCCCTCCTGCCCGACTCCACTTCCTCCCATACTACCACTTCCCCCTTCCGTACCTCCTTCCTCCCTTCCCTCTCCTCCACCTTCTTGCCCTCTCTCCTCCCCTCTTTCCTTCCTTTCCCCCTTCTCACCACCCCTACCAGCTTCCTTCCTTACCTCTATCCCCCTTCTTACTTCCTACTCCCTTCTTCCCCTCAACCCCTATGATATCCTCTGTAGTGGACCCGTTTGAGTAACCATACCTCCTTTGCCTCCCATAGGACTCTGTAACAGTAACTGGCCCTGACCTCCTGACGTGAATGTACGCTGGTGGCCCATCATCAGAGTGTCCCCAATTAATAGTGACGATCGCTGATATTCGGAGCCTATCCCCTGTCCCTTCGAATTTCCTTCCCTCGATGTCAATTTCCCCTGATCATTTTGGCAAAATAAGGGATTGAGCATCATCACTCCCCCTTGTGATTTGCTGAGATTCTGAGGGGGGAGACGTGTTACTGGCTGGGGGAAGAAAGACTGACGTCCCCATAGTGGAAGGACTGGGTGCTGTTTGTCCTAAGCTCCCCGTTTACTCCGCTGCCTTCTCCTTCGAAGAGGGGGGGGCTGGGTCACACTCCGAATTAAGACTTTCCTTCCATTCCCTTCGTTCCTCTGAGGTAAGGACTTCGCCCTCCATCGAAGACGAGATCTCCATTGCTTTGTTGTGACATTTTTCCTGTTGTTGACGGGCCACCAACACCGTTTTCACAGGGGTATGAAGCTGGCGTGAAACAATGTGACGCATCGCCCCTCTAAACATTAACGTTGAATCGACCATCTTGTGACTACGCTAACGGTGAACTATTCTCGGCATTGTGACCAGCAGTGATCAAATAAATAAATAAATAAAACTCGGCTACTATGTCACGCTAGCCGATCGGCCTTTTGCCCAGTCAATTAATGGTATTAATTATTAGTATTGAAAATTGATTATTAATTCGTTCTCAGAATTACTTTTCACAAAGGACTGGTTGTGTATTAATCAGAGGGTTTGAGACAAGCAGATGGCCTGGTCGAGAGTACGAAGGGAAGAGGGAACGTCACCGTCAAAAGCTTTGTGTCGATCTTCGCCTTACTGCTTGCTGATGATGCGTCTCCCACTGTTCCTCCTGAGAACGCGTCAATGACCCCTTTGCTCCCGCTCAGTCACTATCCACTCATAACCTCAACTTTCGAAATCACCCTTGTCATTCCTAAACATAGAAGCTTTACCCGTTGCGCATGATGTCACCCCACAATGTATCAACAATTTCCATGCTATCCGCGCTATAAATATCCCTCCAATTACACCCTCCCTGGAGTTGACAAGGAATGGGTACGCATTGCACCCCCTCCCACCTCTCCACCGGCTCCTCTCTCTCCACTGAAGGTCAGAGAAGGCACCATGAAAGCCACGTGCCTGACGGGGCTGATCACGATGGACGGCGCCACCAGATGGGATTCTGCTTTCCTGGACGAAGACCAAATACAAGGTCCTACTGAGTGTCTCCCACTCACTTGTGCCACGTGTCACCCTGTACAATTCCTTCATCCTAATGAAGCGATTCGACGCATGGTGCTCGCCCATCCACTACGCATCCACACGTGCCCGAAAAAAGTGTGGACGCTCGTGTTAGCTAGCGCACCAGCCTCCCGCACGGAATCTGTAGTTTGTTCTTGGATGCTGCTGCTATTCTTGGGAGTGAAACTTTGTTCGGGGACTGGACCCCTACAGCCTACCGGAGACTTCTACTGACAGAACTGGAGCCTGGCGTGCATTACGTTTGGGGCACTGGAATCCAGTGATGTTTACCTTGACTGTCTTTCAGCAAAACTTGTTCAGTCCGGGAAGAAAAGCAATCCTCTGGGTGTTATGGCACAAAAGGTGTGTACTAACATGGGAGGAGGTAAAAATCGAAGGAAATGACGTAGCTGATTTAGTTCTACAATTTATTCTAATCGAAATCAGGGCACATCGGAACAGAACCAAGTCTGAACTGAAAACACTCACGCAAAAAAAAGATATAAAACAAAAATTACAAGATTCCAAATGAGCTGGCTGGGGATGCCTCAGGGGAGAAACTGGGGGATGTATCTTGGCCAGGTGGAGAAGGGGAGGGAGTTCCACTTAAAAGGGACTATCTGATTACCTTCCAGAACTGGTTTGACATCAGCCCAGGAGCTTCATTGAGATCTCCAGATCTGTTCCCAAACCTCTTCCTGCCATCTGCACTATCTTTGGTGGATCTACAATGGTTTGGTACTGGAGAGTCTTAGGTATGGTGCAGCTAGATTCTACTTGATTATCTGGCAGGCTATTTGAGCCTGAGGAGGCGGCACATTTCGAATTCTCAATGTTTTGTTTCTATGTTATACAAGAAATGATGTAATCAAGGGACGCTGGACCCGGTTTCCAGCAGGTGACGCTCCCCACCAATAGATGGAGTGGCCCATCAGGCAATGCCTCAATTCCGGTGGTTCTCTTACCACCACCAGGATAGAGGCCTTGCACAAGAGCCTTGTGTTGAAAAAAAAAAAAAAAAAAAAAAAAAAAAAAAAAAGCTGCAGCAGCGGGACATGGCATCTTGGGAATTCTGGGACTGGACCTGGGACTCAGAGGCAGGAAATGCGTGAAATCCTTTCACATCCCTTGTTGTTGTTGTTGTTGTTGTTGTCATTGTCCTCATGATTGTTGTTGTCGGCGTTGTCGCCGTTGTTGTTGTCACCACCACTATCATTGTTGTTGTCGTTGTCATTGTCACCGTTGTTGTTGTTGCCGCCATTGTCACTGTTCTTTTTGGTGATTGGTCTCTTCAGAGGAAGCCAGTCTGAGGCCCATGAAAGTATCGTTCTTCTTAGTGAACGCTCTTCCATTGGAAGGCCTGGCAGATTGGTGCAGCTCAATCTCTAATGCATAAGGTTACTGAGCACCAGAGTGCCAATCAATGTTCCTTATCGATAATCCATGTATTGAAGAGTAAGCAGGAGGAACAACCCACTTAGAATATCGAAATGAAAATCCCGTCCTTGGTCTCTATTTTTCGTACTTGCATGTTCTTGTTTCTTCAAGCTTGTTGTGCCCTAGTTTCTTGTGTCCAATCCAGTTTGGAAATGGGTCCGATGGTTGGTATGTATTGGGTGCAGGTTGAGTTAACCAAGTCATATGGGATGACAGAATGGCGGGAGGATTTGCGGCAGGTGCTGCGTAAAGCTGGCGAACTAGACAAACGCGTGATGTTTCTTTTCTCGGACACGCAGATCAAGAAGGAGGGGTTCATTGAAGACATAAACAGTCTTCTTAACACTGGAGAGGTGTGAAGCAGAACCCACCACATGGATCTGTACCTTCTTAAGCGATTGTCCATCCCATAATCTCTCTTTTTTGTTTTTTTTTCCTTTGAAATGACCCGCAATAACACAGACTGAGAACACTGCTGATTTCTGAAGTTCTGTCGATGGAATGGATGCCTTGCTGGGATTCCCGCATTCTGCTATGTTTTCTAAGTCTGTATGTGTGCGTGCCTGTCTGAGTGCTTGTCGGCATGAGTGTGTGTGTGACCCGCAAGGGTACTTGCTTGTTTGGCATGTCCGTAGGGCCGGTACTTACCTGTGGCCGTGGCATTGAGGGTTGCAGCAGGGGAAAACACTCAAGTGGTGGAGCCAGAGGCCCGCGGCACTTAGAGCAGCGGAAAAACACTCAAGTAGCAGGTACCGCACCCAGTAGCAGTAGATGTGCCAGGTACTCAAGGCCGAGCAGAAGAAGACAAAGTTGGCATTTTTAGAGGCCCAGTAGCGGTAAGCTAGGTCTAGGCTGGTACCAGTCCATCCAGTCTGAGTCTAGAGCCTGTATGGGCAATATCAGAGTCTGCAATGATGTTTCCCTCCAAAAGGGAGGAGGTACCAGTTGCTTGGGAGGCCGAGCGGCCTGGAAGTGACCGCCCAGGAGGCAAGCAGGCCGCTATATCAAGAGGCCGAGGCAAGAGCTCGGCCTCATTCTTCAGTGTGCGAGTTGGGCGTCGCGCTGTTGGAGCGCTGGTTGGAAGAGCGCTGGCTGCTACAGCGCTGCTGGGAGGAAGAAGCCGGGAGCTTCCACCTCGGCTATGGTGGAGCTCGGCCGGTAGGAGGAGGAGGGAGGAGGGGACCAAGGGGGAGAGTGGCGAGGTACCTACCTGGCTATGGTGGACACCATCTTCATCACCTTGTTAGGCGCTGCATGTGGAAGGCCCAGTTCGGGTAGTGCCGCACCAAGGAAGCTCGGGGTAGAGTCAGGCATGGCGGTTCAGTGAGCAGTGGCAGCGAAATAGCTGCTTTGGGTTGTCCTTTGGGCAGGAGGTGGAAGCCTCCGTAGTCCGCCATAGCCTCGGCCTGCAATGACGAGGAAGGAGAAGGGTGGCCATGGCTATGGTGGACCTCATGTTGTGCCTGCAGTAGAAGTCAGATTCGGACATTGATTCTGGTTCAGCCATTCAACATTTTATTGTTATTTATTGTTTGAATAAGAGGGGAGGAGATAAGGAGGAGGAGATTGGTTGGCGAAGAAGAAGAGCCTTGTCATTGGTCTATGCTGGAGTCCATCATCTTCTTCTTCTTTCCCTCTCTCTCCTCTCAAGTTCATTCATTTCTTTTTGCAATTGGATGGCATTGTACTTTCTGATGAATGTATACTTCGAAATTGGCCAGGATCGTAACATCTTTTGCCACTGTACCCTTTTCTCCAAATGGTTGCAGTGAAGTAACAATGCCTATCATCTTCCCCCTAATTTAGTGCATGGCACTGCATGCTCATTATTATAACTTATAAGTTATAACGGTATTTAGGGGCATAAGTTTTGGCCCCCCTACCGCTATAATGGCCATGCCTTACGTTCAGGGGAAGATAGTAGTGAGGATGAGCCATTCCGAACAGGGAGAAAACTGCCTTGTCTTCCTATGAAAAACGCATCCTCATCATGACCGTATGAGAGGAAAATTGAGGAAATACATGCATGATGACTCTGAGTTCTGTTAGGGGGAAGACGATAGGCAATGAGACTACCTGTGGTTACCATCTGCTATCAATTTGATAAAGGCTGTCCACTTCACTCAATTGGGAAATGTTCAAATTGATTTGTACAGCTCAATTTATGCAGGCGGCACTTATTAAATCAGGACAGCCCCCGCCTAGTGACCCAAGCAGCTTTAAAAAATAAAATAAAAAAATCAGGACGGCGCCGACGGCCTTTTCTAACTTGACCTTCTTTACCCGAACACAGTGCGCTGTCATCATGACTGGACTGGAATAGGGTTTGTATTTACTATTTACGTTCTTGAGGAGGGCGCGTTATGTTCGGGGAAAGCCGGAATAGAGGCAACTTGGTCACAACGACAAACACCGATTGTAGCTTGAGTGCTTCCGAACTTCTTGCACCATAAGGTACGCGGTAAACCAGAAATTGTGCAAAAGGATGATAGTGCTTCCACAAGCTGAGGGGTACACCCTTAAACATAGGGCCTGACCATGAGTGATGCTGAATAACCTTCATTGTTGCTATCCCAACCGGTCATCACTGCCCTTTTTTTTTTGTTTGTTAACTTTGACTCGAGCGGCCTCCGCTCAAGAAGGTGATATAAGAGCATCTTCATTAAGTGGTCCCCTGAGTTCAAGGCTCCATGTATTGGTGGGGAGCTCCGCCTGCTGGAAACCAGCTCCAGCGTCCCATTACAATACACAGTCAATGTCAGTCATCACTGCCTTCAGAATGCACTTTGACCTCATCCAAGGGAGACTATGCAAGATGGAGGATTCTCTCCTAGTCCAAGAGGGTGTTGGAAAGAATGGGTTGTGTTACAATCCTGGTTATCTTGCAGTGCAAAAACTCAAAGAAAGACAACGCTGTTCAATTGCAACTGAAATGAAAGGACGTGGAAAGAGAAATAGGCAAAGGATGAAGAGTAAATAAGAATGAAGAAGAAGATGAGGAAGAAGAAAGATAAACACCAACCAGCAAGTACCAATGTCAATTCCCCTGCACCTCGCCACCTTCTTCAACGTCCAATAACTCCCCCAACTTCTGCTTAAGTTCTTAACAAGAACAAGAATAACAATGAAAGAATGAGCCAGAACCAATGTCCGAATCCTCGCCTTACTGCCAGCCACATGTCCTATGCTACGCCTTTCTCCTACTTCGAGCTGGTGGCTATGGCGGACTATCAGAGTGGAGCTCTGATGTTCAGAGGACATAGTAAACTTCTATGTCCCTCCTACTATGGCCGCCATGCCTACACCCACCCCTGGAGTCTTCCTTCAAAGTATCAACCCCAACTGGGGCCTTCTAGGTGCAGCACCAACGAAGAAGATGAAGATGCAGACCACCATAGCCATGTAAGCTCCCTCGTCACTCTTTCCTCCTTGCTCACCGTCTTCCTCCTTCTCCCCCTGCTACCCGCCTTCCTCCCTCTGCACTTCCACCATAGCTGACGTGGAGACCAGGGCCGCCTTGTCCCTCCGCTCAGCGCTGCTCAGCTCAGCGGGCGCTCTGGCAGCATGCCTCGCAAACTGCACAGTAGCAAATGAGGTGGAGCACTTTGCCTCCCAGTTTGATCGACTTGGCAAAGTGTCTCCTCACGCAGTTGCTTCAAAGCCGCCTGGCCTCCAAGTCTACCCGGCACTTCCCAGTTTCGGAGGGAAACACCATTGCAGTCTGATATCCTGTCCTGTGGGCTCTAGACTCAGGCTACTTGCACCAGCACCTTTTTCTCTAAGCCTCCCCGACTCTAAAATCTACGTTGGCTAGCATCCCAAGGTACTATACTGTTTTGTTCTTCTGCCTACCTACCCGCTACTTGAGTGTTTTTGGCTTTCGCGGGCGTTTCCTATGCTGCTGCCCGGCTGCGCCCGCACAATAACATGACCACAGGTAAGTACCGGGCTCATGGGCTTTCCCAGCACACAAGTACCCCAGCAGGTCACACGCACACCCATGCAATCATACGGACAACAAACACAATGGAACTCAGCAATCACGCACAGACACAAACTTAGAAATGTCGGCAGAATACAGGAATCTCAGCAAGTCACTCAGTCAAGCGGCAAAACTCAGAAAACAGCAGGTTTCTCAGTCTGCGATTCCGCAGGTCATTATAGTGGTGTTAAACCCCCACAAGTACACGGCCCCCGCCTTGCAGTTCGGAACTTCTCGCCACAAGAAAAACGAGGCCGAAACGTCAAACGCTGGGCCCGCCATCGATAAATTCTATCGGCGGTCGCGTTTTCCTTTCGAGCCTCCAGAATTTAAGGTCTCAGGCCCGCGGCCCAGGTATCCATGTACTGCCGCTTTAATGATGAGTGATGAAGCATCTGGAAACAACCCCCGGTATAGACACAAACACAATTTAACACATCCATCACACACCTCAACCCCCCTGTCCCACACTCTGACCCTCTCCCTGAAAGAAAGAAAAAGTTTTTTTTTTTTTTTTTTTTTTTTTTTTTTTTTTTGGGAAACAATCGCACCGATGGCAGTGGTGCTGATAAGAGCAGACACCACTACCACTCGGGGAAGGGCTCCATCTATTGGTGGGGAGCATCACCTGCTGGAAACCGGGTCCAGCGTCCCTTATACATCGTAAAACCAGGAGAACAATCACCCAGGGCCCAGGGGCCTAGGAACTAGCAAGACTCTGACTGTCAGGTGTGGAGTCGACTGGGCTGGAAGTCTGGGCAGGGAACCTCTTCACCTCATGCTCGGCGCCAAATAAGAACTGCTATTTAACTAGCTCCTCTGCCCCCCTCCTGTCGGCTGTGAGTCCAATCACCCTCCATACCACTGCATTTCTACCAGGCTATGTGAGGGGGGGGGGAAGAAGTCGGGGAAATTTCCAGGGGGTTTTAAGGGGATGGATATATCCACTTTCGTCCATTCATTAAAGATCAATCGATAATCCCTTACTATCCCTCTTCTCTCCTGGTCCTCCCCCGATTCCTGATGTTCCCCTCTCCATTCTACCTTCCCTATCCTCCCTCCCTCGGGTCCCCCAAGCCAGCTCGAGCAGAATTCCTTTATTCTTTCTTGGATATCTTTTCTCCTATCGAGGGTTCTGATTCTTGTTTTGACCCCCTCCCATCTCCCAGTGATTTCGGTTTGGATTTGTTGTTGTATAGTCTCCGTAAACTCAGGTCCTTCTAGTCTGGCACCTTCCATTTCGAATGTGCAACGCCGTCTCCAGAGTGCCCAGATTACCGACCTGCGTCCCGTTCTGAACAGATTGTCGGTGAAGTCATCTAGCTGACTTGTGAGGCCTTTGGGCCAAGTTTCGAGTAAGATCGCCTTCCAGTCCCACGGCCACGGGGCCTTCGTCTCTAGCTGATCCCAGATTCGGTCCCACCACCTCCACATCCAGAGAGCCCCTGGGCATTGTAAGAAGATGTGTTCGATAGTCTCCGGCCGTTTCTTGGATGGGAACGAGTTGATGCACAGTTTGCACCAGGGGAGAGCACGACCTCTCTGCTCCAAGCAGGTTCTAACTATCAGCCAGTCATTAGTGGGGAGACAGCGGTGTTCCATTTGCCATTGAAGAGAGGCTATTTTGGCCGGCTTCACTTTGGCCAGCTTGAACCACTTAACTGGTTTTAGTTCTTCCTTTCCGACATTTAAGTGGTTCCTCCAACGCTCTTCTACCTGGTCGCGTAGGTCCATTGTCGGTCTGAGCAGCCTGTAAGTGGACTTAACTGTCAAGCCGTAGAGTGTGTTGGTGCATTTCCGTCCGTTCCCCCAGCGTTTTGTCCATGACCATTCCGCCGGATCCAAGGGCAGATGGTGGATCGGGGTACCGGGATGGAATGCTATGTATTGCTTATTTTCCTCAAACACTCTGATTCTGAAAAGCCTTTCTCTCAGGCACTCCATAGAAACCTCCGGGTCAATCTTTTGGATGATGTTGTCCCGGCCTACATGGAAGAGGTTTACTGTCACTGTTCCTTCGCTGGGGCCGCGAGTCACTCTACCTACTTCTCCTTGTCGCTCCCGTATTGCCACCCAATCTGACTCCTGCAGGGTAGGGCCTTTGCGAAGGATTCTCCACCAGTCCAGGGGGATCCTTTCCACTATGGTCTCCAGGGCTGTGTGTGTCTTGTGACAATATCTCAATTTTCCTTTAAGTAGTTCGGGGCTTATCCAGTCACTTCTCTCTGTGTCCCATATATTTTTAACCCTTGTTACCCCGCACTTGATCCATCCGCACCAGGGGGAGTCCATGCAGTGGAGTGTTTGACCTCTTGAATCTACCACCCATCTGTTCCCAAAAAGGGGTTGCCTTGCTACTTACTCCCATCTGTCCGGTGAGGGTTTCTCCGGTAGGGGGAGCTCTCTCCATGTTTTAAGGAGGGAAGGCCAGAATGGGTCGTTGCACAGATCAGCCCTTGCTGCATGTCTGGGGGAACAAGGGTCGGGGCCAAGTTGTGCCGGTCTTGCCCGCGGGATGGGCCAGTCCCTGTTTTCCAACCACATCCGCGGGTCGCTCCCTTCCTTTGTATGAGGAGCCAAACGAGACATCTGTTCCAGGGCTAGTTCTTTCCATGGGGTATCCGGGTTAAAGACCAGTCGCTTGATCCATTGGACTGCCAGTGCTTTAGTTTGTATTAGTGGGTCAATGATTCCCAGACCTCCTCTTGTTTTCGGTTGGATTATGGAGTGCCATGCCACTCGATTAATCATGTTTACTTTCTCATGGTCACTCCTCCATAAGAAGGCTGTTAACTGCCGCTTCAACGGCCGTAAAGCACGCTTGTCCAGTGCCCAAATTGCTGACTTGTACCATAGCGAGGCCAGCACCACGTTGTTTATTATGAGAGCGCGTCCCAGGAGTGAGGTATGTTTGTTTTTCCAGAGGGCCATTTTGGCTATAGGCGGTTCTGTGAGCGATTCATTATTTGTGGATGGCCTGCCATTTGCCGTCATTGATATACCCAGCACTCTGATAGGTGCCTCCTCCGGGAGCCATTTAAGGCTGGGTTGCTCTGGGGGCCTCACCCCCTGGTGGTGGATCCACCAACCCTGGGTCTTATTCCCCCAGTTCACTCTCATGTCTGAGAGTTTGCAGAATCGGTCCATCATGTGTTGTATCTCTTCCATTGACTCCTTGGAAGCATCCACCATCAAGGTCAGGTCGTCGGCGAATAGTGAGCAGACCGAGATTGCTTCCTGGGGTATTGCAGATACTTGGATTCTTCTGATGTCCTTGTGGGTTCTTAAATTAGCGGCTAGTGCCTCCATCACGATTACGAAAAGGTATGGGGCTATGGGGTCCCCTTGTCTTACTGACCGTTGAAGGTCAATGGGAGGGGCTAAGTTCCCATTGACCATAACCCTGGTGGTTGCACTCGAATGAAGAATCCTTATCCATCGCCGAAAATCTGGACCAAAGTTGAGTTTTTCCAAACACCTATCTAAGAAGGTCCAGTCCACATGATCGTATGCTTTTTCGAAGTCAATAAAGATGATGGCCGCATTATTTTTAGACTGTCTAGATAGTTTAATCACCTCGTTTACCAGCAGAATATTGTCCTGGATATTCCTGCCTTGAATGAACCCCGTTTGATCTGGGTGGATGATGTCCGCCATTATTGGGGTCATTCGATTGGCGAGTGCTTTTGCCATCATCTTGTAGACTACTGTTAGCAACGTAATCGGCCTGTAGTTTCTGATATTCATTTTCCCCCCTTTTTTGTAGAGGAGCGTCAACACTCCTTGCCCTACCAATTCCCTAGTTTGTCCCGTGTCCCAAACCCCTTGGTAGTATTCCATAAGATCTTGTGCCATGTCTGACCACATTGTCACCCAGAATTCTTTGGGGAACCCATCTATGCCTGGGGTTTTTTCGTCGTCCATTTGCAGCAGTGCTGTCCATATTTCCTCCTTGGATAGGGGTTTGTCTAAACTCTCCCTGTGCTGATCTGCAAGGGGTCTGTTAAGCGGGCGTAAGAAGTTGTCAATGTCCGCTACGCTATGCGCTGGTGGATGGGTTGTTTTCCACATTCCGATGTGAACAGGGACTGATAATAGTCCCTTGCTATTTTTGTGCAGGCGGCCGTGGAGGTTTGTCGGGACCCTTGCCCGACCTGTGGGTCTACTAAAGCCTCGATTATAGTCCTCCCTGACTTGGCCTTGGCCATGGCAAAGAACCTGGCGTCCATGGCTCCTTCCATGTTATGTTTGGAGAGCTTTCCTCGAATCCTCACGCCTTGCCATCTGTACTCCATATAGTCAACAAGACGAGTTTCTATGGTCTGAATTGTTCTAGCGAGTTCTTCTGGATCGTCCCCTGATTCGGTTTCCTGTTGCTGCAGTTGGTGCAATTGGTGCTGCAGGTTAGATTCGTCAGCATAGCGCCGTGCCGCGAGGAGTTTTGAGTATTCATTGCACTTGCGGCCCAAAAAAGCCAGGCCGTTGTTGAACCATATAATATTCTCTTGGAATTGGCCTTTTTGCTCCTGCCAATAGGACCACACTTGGGCTAGGTAGGTCTTGAAGCGGTCGATAGACAGGAGGGATGTGTTTAATTTGTAGAGGCTTTTACCTTGGTCTGTTTTTTTCCTGAAGGCGAAGATTGCCACGCACATCGCGTGATCCAGGCCCGGATAGGGGCTGCGAGGGAAGATCTCAGCTATCTGAAGTGCCCCTTGTAGTTCCTCTAAGACCAATATTATATATCCGGGACTTGGGCGCGCCGCCGGTTCATTGGGTGCATAGACATTTAGGATGCTTACCACCTCGAGTTCCAGCATTGCCAATAGGTAGACCCGCCGGCCCTCCTCTTGGTCTGCTCCCCAGTTAAGCATCTCTATTTTGGAATCCGGCGGGATCCAAATTGCTACTCCCCCGCTGCCAGGGCGCGGGGCGTTCGCCCAGTAGGCTTGGTGAGCCCATATCTCCTTATGCGTATGGTTGTGTCCCGGGTTATCCATTAGGTGGGTTTCTTGTAGACACATAACATCCGGCCAGGCCTTCTCGTCAACTCCCTTTAGCTGTTCTATTATTGCTTGTCTTTTGGGAGGCTTTGCGGCAGCCAGTCCGTTCACATTGAGGGAGCGTATGTCGAGGTCAGCTTGCCGCTTGCACTGTTTCCATGTTTTATCCTTCCCATATAGAGCATCAACCACGTTCATTGCTTTTTCCTCTAACCCACTGCCCCTATATCTGCATCCAATTCCCTGTGTTCAGGAGGCTGCCCTTCTGCAGTATGTTATGTTTGATGATTCTTACTAAGAATTCCCCAATTTCTTTAACCGTCCAAAGGTCTGCAGCCTTTATTTTCAGAAGCTGCAGGTCTTTGAGTCCTTCTTGGTCCAACCAGCGGAATTCGTCTGATTTCTGATGTTCATATTTCAGGTAAATGTCCTTGATCCCCAGTCTCTCTTGCCCAGTTGTGAGTACCAGGGCTGCGGTGGCCCCAACCGGGAGCCTATTCTGAATCATCTGGTGGATGTCCACCTTCCCCAGCACCTGACTTCCTGCCCCGGGTGTTACCGTAAGGAATATCGAGGAGTAGCCCTGGAGGTAAACTTCCCCGTGTTTGGCCCCCAGGGGCACAGACAGCCCCAGCTCCCATGTCTCTTCCTTCTGACGGACTGGTAGTATGACGATACCTTTTTCCGTGGGGGTGCCTCGGGGGGGTGGCATCTCCAGCAAATGTTTGATCTTTTGTCGCCGACTGGTGAGGTCCGGTTCCGGGGGTTTTGGAGGGGGGGTTGGTTGTGGTGGTGGTCTGACCAGGGACCCAGGAGACACGGTATTTCCAGTGGTACTGTTTGAAGCACTCCCTTCCCCTCTTTTCCGTCTCTCCCCCAGTTGTCCCTCATCAAGCCCCTTCTCCGCTTCTCGCTGCACCTCATCCTGCATTTTTCCTGTGTCTGCAGGTTGCCCCGTCCCGGGTGTCGGGGTGGGTTGTGCACTGGCTGCAGGGCCCTGGTTGCCTTTTTCGTTTGCCTGCTTTTGCCGCCCCTCCTCCAGCTGTGCTCCCCTGTCTGCCTCCGGTTGCTTGCTTCCTTTGGGGTCGCCACTGCCGTTGTGTAGGCCCTGATCTTGAGGGGGGCAGAAGCGAGCAATCACAATCCCCAGGAGTTTGTGGCAGATGTCCGACCAACTCACCCCCACCGGCAACCCCTGGAACAGGGCCTTGTGGAGACTGGCGCTACTTTCCAGAAGAGGGATGAGCTCCCTATATACCATGTTCCAAAATTCCAAATTCCCATTCCCATATTTCAGGTGTAAGTTCTCCATTATCCATTCTGCCACTTCTTGCAACCCCACCTTGTGCATTCCATTTTCTCCCTCATTTGCCCCTGTTGAGCCCGGTGTGTGTGTTGTTTTTGTCTGTGTTGTTTGGGATGCGGCCTGTTCTTGGCTGTCAGTCATCTCCACCTCCGGTGGGGGGGGGGGGGGGGGGGGACCCCGGGATCTCTTCTATCTCCATTGGTTCTGGTCCAAATGCTTCTTCGAACAGATCTTGCTGTGCGAGCCCCCGCGAATTTCCATTTGCGTGGTCTGAGTGGGGGGGACTAGGATCTGGGTGGGGGGGAACACTGGCACTTGCTTCTGACGCAGATCCTCCCTGTTTACTTACCTCCTGCCTTTTCCAGTCTATTTGTTTTTCTGCCGGCAGGTACTCCTCTGCTGTCGCACCCCATTTCTATCTCCCTTGGTCTGAGGGGGGGGGGCTTGGTTCTGAGTGGAGGGGAGCACTGGCCCCTGGATCGGTTGCAGAACCACCCTGTTTGCTTGCCTCGTGCCTTTTCCCGTCTTTCTGTTTTTCTGACGGAAGGTGCTCCAGTGCTACCGGACCCCATTTCAGTCTCCCTTGAGGGTGTCTGTTTTGCAGCGTCGCGGATGAAAGGTTTCAGAAGGGTACTTTCAGCGTGTCCTCCTCGCCTGGGTGTGCTGTGTATCCTTCTCTTTTAATGTGGAGAGATTTCTCGTAGATTGTACTTCTGACACGCGGCGCCCAGGAGGGGTTGGGTTTCTTGTTTGTTCCTCCTTGTTCTTTCGTTTCGATTTGCTCTTGTTCCCTTTTTCCTCTGCCATTTTGTGTGTTTTTTTCTTCCTCCGTCAACATCTCCTCATCGCTTTCGCCATCCTCTTCTTCCTCCTCTTCGTGCTCCGCCGCACTCCCTTCCCCCGTAGTTCGATTTTCAGGTCACGGCTCTGGACCATCTCTTGTGCCCCTCGGTCGGGTGGCTTTGGCCCCTCCGGGTTTGCTGTTACAGATTCTTTGGGGGTTGGCCATTGTTGGCTCGAGGTTGGGGGAGGAAGGGGGAGTACGAGGTGCCCGCTTTCCCGCTGCTTCTTCTCTGGCCTGCTGTAGGGGCAGACCGTCAGCTGTCTACCCACGCTGTGCCTCATAGCCCCTTGGTAGAAGATAAGGGACCTAGGCCCCCTAATCCTTCTATATCCCAACTCCATCAGGTGTGAGTTCTGTTCTGTACGAATCTCTGGGTTGGGTTTCGTTCCCTTGATTGGGAGGCCTTGTTATTGTTGGTTTAACCCAGGTATTATTTGTTTTAATTTTATCTTTGGGTTGATCAGGAGGAGTTGGGTACACTTGTTGGTCTTGCTATTACTCCGTATCAATTTAACCCTGATTCTATTTATCTATTTCTTGGTTACACTTGGTTTGATATTTGTTGTTGTGGTCGTGCTCTTTACCTTGGTTGGTTGTGTTTTGGTTGATGTCTTGCACTTGCCTCGACTCTGTGATCTTCGCCCTTCGCTGGCTCGGGG
>BFEA01000393.1:1242771-1262670 GCA_003427395.1 Chara braunii | reverse complement strand
CACAACTAACAGCATCTCCGATACACCCCTCCCCCTGTCTCTTATACACATCTAGATGTGTATAAGAGACAGGGGTAGAGATGGACACAAACTTCCTGAAAAAATGCATTCCACCAAAGCTTTGCTGGCCAGTGCACTTTTGTGCGTACGGCCTAGCTGTTGTGCTTAATATGATTGCTTGACAAAGACTATACACATCATATGGACAAAACATGGCGTGCCAGGACAACAAATGAGGACACAAAGGGGTT
Organism: Chara braunii; assembly: GCA_003427395.1. NCBI lineage: Eukaryota > Viridiplantae > Streptophyta > Charophyceae > Charales > Characeae > Chara > Chara braunii. The sequence goes on along the minus strand of BFEA01000393.1, from coordinate 1,262,419 downwards.
AATTACAGACTGTTCTGTGTCTAGCTGTTGTGCTTAATATGGTTGTTTGACAAAGACTATACACATCATATGGACAAAACATGGTGTGCCAGGACAACAAATGAGGACACAAAGGGGCTAATTACGGACTGTTGTGTCTGACTGTCACTGACACATCTCGAGGCTGAGACAGACGGTTAACAGAGGCCCAAAATTTCTGCATTCTTTTCATGCTATTTTTATAAGAAAAGTTCGAAAACTAAAAAATCGCGACAGCTCCGCCCGGTAGCGCAATGCAGCGCTAATCTGCACTAGCGCCCCGCACCCGATTCCCGCCAGTCCACCATCGAGCGCGAACGCGCCCGTCACGTTCGAATTTCGAGCGTGGGCAGTTCAACACGGCCGCCAACGACGATGCATGCAAGCCGGCTCGAGTATCGAGCACGAGCACCACCACCTACACCATAGCTGACATCGAAGCCGCCTGCAAGCCAACTTACGAAGCGTGAGCACCGCCACCAGTATCCATCGCCAGGGAAGAAGGTCGTGAGCCAGCTCGCATCTCAAGCTGGTCAGCCACCCTCGTCACGAAACCATTCACCTCGGACTAAAAAGAATTAACCCAGCCGCCAGATCCGACATCAAGGCTGCCCGCAAGCCAAGTCACGCCTTAAGTGTGAGCACCGTCACCAGTCACCATCACCAGGGAGGAAGCCACTTCGAACGAATGCGGATCAGCCCAGCCCAGCCGCCACAGCCGACATCGAAGCCGCCCGCAAGCCAACTCACGCCTTAAGCGGGAGCACCATCGTCTTCGGAAGAACGAGCGCCCGCCGACGGACAGCACCCAAGTGAAGTGCAAACCGTCACAAGCTACCACCTCACATACTAACCCCTACTTCTCTATCTCCTCAGCCCTCAACTTCCCTCCGCGCTTTATCCCACGCCAGCCCTAAATCGATCCCTCCAAATCCACCCCGCTACTACACACAATCCCTCACGACCGAAAGATCCTCTCCCCCACCCACCTGTCACATGAAATCTCACACCAAACACAACTAACAGCATCTCCGATACACCCCTCCCCACAACGAGATAAGCCCCCCCCCCSCMCCTGCCATTTCCCACCAACCGATCATTCCCCTCTCCCTGCCCCCCCCACCCCCCTCTCCTTTAACCCCCTCCAGTCCCATAGTGTTCTCCTCACAAGTCCGGACAACCCCATCTCTCCCACCCCATCCCGGCTCACCCACACGGAGATAGCTCCCACCAAACCTGCCAATCACCCGATCCCAACACCGACCCCACTCCACCACCCCCCATAATCCACCCCGCCTAACTAGACACGTAGCGGCCCGACTCACTCACCGTCCTCAGCCCGCCTGGCACCACGTAGGCACCCCCACGCTAACATCCCCCCTCAACACCCTCCCCCTCCCCCCCGCCCCCCCACCCAATCCGGGTCGGACAGAATCCCGACCACTCCACGTAGACTGCATGCAAGCTGCACGCAGGCAGCAGCATCCCCAATAGTGGCTCTGGTAATCTACACCCCGCCAAACCTACGAATCGAGCTCCAAAAACAAAAAGTTACACACCTATCAGCTAGTCTTTAACTATTTCGTTATTCACATTTGCGACTTCTATCTAATTCTTCAGCCAGTAGAGATTTGAGAAGCGTGAGAGGGAGTTGCGCATCAACCTCCAAAAAGTAAAAAACACAAAAAACAAAAAACACACACACTCATGCAAGGGTTAAAAAACAAGAGAGATTAAAAAAAAAAAAAAAAAAAAAAAAAAGCCACATAGGTCAGCAGTGAGAAGCAGCGCAATCCCGCCAACCTAGAATTACGAAAGTACAAAAAACATAAAAACCAATCAGGCCGACAGGAGACCTCAGGCCAAACAGAGAAAGTGTGGCCCCCTTGTCGTCGTAAGCAGTAACTTGATATTCAGATTGCCTTCTCTAATTGCCTTCACGCGTTTCCACCAACCATCCTGACCATTTCAAAGGTTTGAATGCTATAAAAGGTCCCGTCTTCAGTGCATCAGGGTAGCGCCAGAACCAGGAGCTCGGCACCAGCCATGGCGGTGACCTTCCAGCGCCGCTTCTCGACGGTGGTACAAACCACCCCAAACTCAGCAAACAACAACGCAACAAAAGCAGACAGTTGTACAGTCGATCATGAAACACTCAGATTCTTGTTGGAATCACCACAGATCAAGGGTGAGAAGATCGTCAGAAAAGTCATGAACAATGGAGTTGAGGAAGAAGTTACTGCATGGGCCTACCCCAAAGAAAAATTGGTTGACACCAACGCAATGTACGAGAAACACGCACTTGTATTCTCCGTGTCCAACATTGGAGCACGCCTCCCCCAGGTGGAGAAGAGGAAATGATTGTCAAGGACAATTCAATCGCACGAATCCATTCAAACCACAGCAGACAAATTCTCGATCCTCAACCTGAACAGAAACATGATGATGGTAGTTTTCAAGGACGCCAACCAGGCGTCCCATCTGATCGATAGACACGATACTCTGAACTGCAATGGATCGGTCTGCACCCTGTCTCGTTGGAAGCCAGAGACAATGCTGAAAGCAGAAATCTCGTCGGCAACCTCGAACAAACAAAAGCTTCTGCGCGAACAATTTTGGGTACAATTCGACAAGATACCGATCAGAGGCCACCCCCTCATTAAAGATCGGTTAGAGGTAGAATACCAAGTAAACAAGATTCTGAAGGTGGTCCTTCCCACTCCAGACTTCTTGTCACTCAACTGCGACTCCATGACAGCGATTCTGGAAGTCCTCACTAACGAACCACCAGTCTTCCCAGAAGAATGTGAGTGCATCATCGACGACAAATCTTACACTGCGGTGGTTTCTATGAAATCCAACCCCATCTGCTTCCGATGAAGAGAGAGAGGCCATCTGGGAACCGACCACAGATCCCCCCGCTCACCCAACCACACGAGAGAGAAAAAACTCAGACAGAGCATTCTAGTCGAGGTAGAAGAAGCCAAAGGCATCTGGTTTGTTAACGACCTTGAATATGATGGCTGGTTATTCGACGACACCATTCAGGACCCCATGTGGATATGGACATACAGTCACACGAGACCGACGACCAAACATCCAGACATCTTTCCCCCATCAGACAACAAATTGCATGCGGTAGGCGCCAAAAAAGTCACCGGTCTGCCAGGGAAATTCCACTTTGACCCAGTGGTCGACCCCTGAGTGATCCAGGAGGAAAAAAAACAGGAAGACCTGTTGTGGGATCTGGAGTCAATCTGGCATCGAACTGCCGAATTATTCCAAAACCCAGAAGACGACTGCAAGAACCTCTAGAAAGCAAGACAGGTCATAGAGGAACGGTATCCCAAATCTGAAACCACCCTCAAAAGACAAGCCTCCCCTCAAAAGGAACTCACAGACAACAGAGCAGTCAAGAAGAAGAAACGTGAAACAGGAAACGCAGCGGATGAAGATCTCCACCCGGAACAACCAACAGACACCCCCCCCACAGGCGGAACAGTTAAGATCCCCGAACCCGAAAATCAGGCAGGGATGTACATCTCCCCCAAAAAGAACGACCTAGGAGGCAAAGCCAAAGAAACAAATGAGTCCCCCATCCCATGGCTAAAAGAGTACCTGGAGAAATCCAAGTATGAGAGGGAGAAAGAATTCGACATCCGAGTGGCGTGAATGAAGCATATGGAGAAAACAGGCAAAGTTGCGATAGGCAAAACCGCAGTGGCAGGCATCCCTCAGTCCAACAACGTGTTCGATCTGCTATGGCGAAAGAGCTAATTGTCAGAATTCAATGCGTTCAGATACCACGAGAAAAAGAGGGAAAGGGAAGTACGCTCCTCAGACTTAGACTCGGGACAGGAAACAGAGACACCAAGGGACTCAATAAGAGGAACGGCCTTGAAGAACTGGAAGTCTAAGGGCAAGGAAAAGAAAACCAGGAAGTCGTCGAACGACACGAAAAGTAAAAAAAGTGAACAGAGACAAATCACTCAGGAAATTGCGACGGTAGCTGCGTAGACAAAACGCCTGTTCGAGCAAAACGCAGACTACAGGAAAGGACACGAACAAGAGTTTATTACTATCCAGAAATCGCTGAGAATACGGCCCTGGCTGTCACCGAGACAGCGAGGACAGATAGGACAACCATCAAACCAGTCCATCCCCTGGTCCCAGTCCGATTCAGGAGCAAATTTAATGAGTGGCAGGTTGCAACGGAGGAGTCCTTCGCCATGCCTACCAGCAGCGATGATCATGCCCTGGCCAGATGCATCAAGCACCGCATATCCACAGAGGACCTCTTGGGAGTCTACGAGGTCCCCCAATACAAGGCAGCTACGATCAGCGACACCATCACAGCGGATGTGAACCACAGAGCTTTCGACCCCATTATCGTCAAACTAGACGTGAAAGCAAAACTCCAGGAAGGCCTCACCTGGAGAGCGTCGAACACCATCACGAGACTCCCCTACAGCGTGCTTGTGAATAGATCATGCCCGATAGAAGTGATGGCGGACTCGCTGGCTGTCATTATGAATACTCACCTCCTCACCTCGATGAACTCCTTGCGAGACGAGGCGACCCCGATGCATGGCGAACTGATGGACAGCGACAACGGAGAGGACGGGGACGATGGAATGTTGGACAGTGATAAGATCTCCCCAGGCGACGATGGTTGGGATGGCCCACCCCCGTCCGAGGACAGCGTGAGCCTACCCCCGTCGACCAGCAAGGAAGCCAGTGGGGGATCCGACATCGAGAGCCGCGAGACAGTGGTTGACTAGGCAACCCCACCTAACGTCAGACAGCTAACTCCCCCACAACAACAAACAGGAAACAACAACACCACAGGGAACAGCAAGGAATAGATGGACAAAATAGGACAAACAGCCTAGGATGCAGAGTCAATCCATGGAAGCTAGCTCACTACAAGATAATATCACGACAGATTGGCAAGCTAAAGGACTCAAAATAATCAGTAGGAACATCAATGGGTTGGGTAATGTATTGATAAAGGAAGATAAGTGAAGGGATGTCCGACTATGCCTCTACGAAAGGAACAGATCCAGACCATATGTGGTGCTACTCCAAGAAGCGCACTTGTCCAACCTCCCAAACCACGGGAACATAAAAAGGGCAATAGAAAAAAGCTTGGGGGGTTGTGCTATTGCATTATGGTCCAACCTCGAAGGGCTCAACAAATAGGGGACAGCCATACTGGTTCCCAACGCGTCCAAGCTATGGTAAGAAGGTCAGATTCTCAGCAATGAGGGAGACAACGCAGAGGGTAGATGGTCATGGATAGACGTCGGATGGCGAGAAGAGGAACTGAGAATTCTTAACATATACGCCCTTAACCCAGAAAATGAACGCCTCGGCTTCTTTAGCAACATCCAGTCCCTCGTACCGAATCCCCAACCGGTGATCATCACGGGTGACTGGAACACGACCCTGGATCCAAACCTAGACCGCGTCTCTCGCTCTCAACTGATTGGCCCAACAAGAGCATGAACCCATACAAGAAACAATATGACAAAATTCGACCTCATCGACCCCTTTAGAACGCTGCACCCAGAGAAAAAGGTCTTCTTACTAATTAAAAAGAACCAGGCCAACTAGACGTCATTGTTCCAGATCGACTTCTTCTTAATCTCCAATCACCTCCAAGGCACAATTAAACAGGCCGAGATCCGCCCACCAGCGGCCTTCCAGGGTCTATACCACAAGCCAGTAGAATTGCTCCTGAACTTCGACTCCCCGTCGGAATGAGGTCGGGGCTTCTACAAAATTAACAATTCCCTCTTAGCCGCCGAAAGACTAACAGAGGCAGTCAGATGGAATTGGTTCTTCATGAGACAGAACAACGCCAGACTAGACAACAGACACAAGTGGTTCACAAACAACTACACAGACCTCACTAATCCCAGAGCATCGCAGGAGAACGAAAGATCAGAAAAGAAGAATTGCAGCTCACGATATCCCTCGCAGAGGATAACCTTGCCACAGACCCCTCAAACACTTTCTACAACCAACTACTCGATTCAGCAAGAGAGGAATTAAATGACTGGAGAAGATAGGAACTGAGAGGCCTACAGATTCGAGCCAGGATGACCGATCACACCCTAAATGAATCTATGACAAAACATTTCTTCGCAAAAATTAAAGCCAACGCCATGAATAACAACATTGAAGGGTTGAAGGACCCGGACAATCAAAACAGGGTTGAACGATCGGTATTGGGAATGATGAAAATCGCCAGAATGTTCTACGCACAGTTGTACGAGTCCAAAACACCTTCCCCCCTCAATTCTGCCAACTCAGCAGCACGGCAGCGAATGATGGCCTACCTAGAGAAGACAATCACACCAGAACAAACCGAGGGGTTGGACAGACCACTTTCATTGGGGGAACTATACACAGCCCTGACTCAGATGCATAACGATAAAGCCCCGGGCATCGACGGACTTTCAAAGGAATTTTTGGTCCACTTCTGGTCCACACTAGGCGAGGACCTGCTCAATTTCTTCAATGACAACAAAGACCGAGGAGGACTAGGCCAAAATCCGAGTACAAGCGTAGTATCGCTACTCCACAAAAAGGGCGAGAAAGAGGAGTTGAAGAACTATCGACCCATCTCGCTTCTCACAACCCCCTACAAGATTCTAGCGAAAGCACTAGCCAATAGGATCATAAATCTGACTGATAAGTGCTTCCATATCCACCAAGCAGGTTTCATCCCAGGCCGGTACATACTCGATAATTTGATGACCCTGAACAAGGCGGTCAAAAAGATAACCGAGAAAAGAATGAAAGCAACAATCCTGTTTCTCGACTTTGAAAAGGCCTACGACCAAGTAAATTGGGACTTCCTTCACGCGTGCATGGAAAAAATGGGGGTGGGCCCAAATTTCAGGAAGTGGGTCAAAGTGTTGTACGCTGACGCAACCGGCAGAGTGCAGATCAATAGGATCCTCTTGGAAACGTACCCCATCTCTAGGCCCGTACGACTTTGCCCTACCCACCGCTCTGATGTTCGCAGACGATCTCACAGTCCTAATCCGCGCCAACAACAGTTCCTTCCAAGCCCTCGCAAGAGCTATGGAGGCTTTTCGTCTTGCGTCCGAAATGAAGGTCAATTGGAGCAAGACCGAAGGATGGTGGCTTGCAGACGAGACGCCCCCCCAACCCGAGGGCACAGCTATACCCATGGCGTGGTCCACAGGCGAACAGGCACTCAGATACCTGGGCATCATGGTCAATAGGGACAAGGTGTGGTCGGGGATGGGCCGCAGCTTAATTGCCAAAGCCATAACCCGCCTGGCCCAGTGCAAGAACACACTGACATCGCTGTTCGGGAGGGCATTAATTATAAACACAACCATCTTCTCCACAGTGTTGTACATCGCATCCATCTGGTCCCCCCCGCACGTCGACTTCGAAACCATAAAGGCCAGAGCAAGATGCTATCTATAGACGGGGAACCCCATCCGGACCTCATGCATCAACAGGGTAGCATGGAGCCACATCTGACACATCATTAGGAAACCACAGGAGGGAGGCCTAGGCCTAATTGACCCCAAGCAGGAGGCAACAACACTACAAATGAAATGGGTCATTAAGATCCTGATCAGACAATACCTACCTTGGACCAAGATGGCCCTAGACAGCATAAGAAACCTCGCACCGATAAGCTCCCCACCAAACATGTGCTGCTACTTCTGGATTATGGCAAAGGAGTGGACAATTAGATCAGGCAGATCCCGCGAAACCGCCACTTGAAACTCAGACAATCAAGCAACCCCGACACCCAATCCGTACTGGATCCCGACTCTGAAGGTCAGGCGTCGTATGAGGCCAAGCAAACATGGCACAGCAGAACCCAAAGAGGAGGTTCCAGGAGAAGGATTACAACATCCCTTTTCTCTGTGCCAATAATGTCTAGTGCCTGAATAGTTGAGGCTATATTTTCAAAAATAGATTGCCCTTTCACAAAGGCAACCTGTTACCAACCAATGAGGGCGGGGAGGAGCTTGGCCAAACGCAAAGCCAATGTTTTAGCGAAAAGTTTATAAGTAACATCGAGTACTGAGATAGGTCTCCAGTTGCAGACATCCCTCTTCTCTCCCTTTTTATACATGAGGGAGATCATTTCTTCGGGTAAAGCCCACTGGTAGGCGGCCTGTCCTGAGGGACTGGTTATATATATCACATAAAAAAGGAGCGAAGGCCCCCAGGAGGCCAAGAAAAGTTCTATGGGAAGCCCATCCAAACCCGGGGATTTTCCTTTCGCCATTGCCCAAGCTGCTCTAAGAATTTCTGATTCTTCCATGGGTCTGTCCAATTCTAGAGCAGCCGACTGCGAAATAGATTTACTAGTATAGTTCCAAAAGGAGGAATGCTCAGATAGGTCCACTGATGGCCCGTCTGCCAGGCGCCGAGTGGAGACAATATCTCTGAAGTATTCCAACGCATATTTGCACATATCTGTTGCTAATGGGAGTGAGTTATCGAAGGGGTGGGCTAATTCCCTGATTAATGATTTAGATTTGTGGAGCAACAGGGAGCGGAATGTTAACTTCGTTATTTTATCGTAACCAACAATACCCCTAAGGTTGAGAAAATCGATCCACTTTGTTTGTTTCTTTATTTCTAGGGCCTCTAACTGAGCCAGAGCATCTTTTCTGGTCGCCAACCATTTGTGCCGGACCTTTCGGGATGGCGGTCCGTCAGGATGGACAAGGAGGGTTGACAAAGGAGGAGGTAGAGATGGAGTTGGAAGGGACAGCGCAACTCCGACGTAGACTCAACACACACGTACTCCAAGATGTGCAAAAGTAAAGAATGACGAAATACAGACTGCATCTGGGGTATACCCCCAACGGACTGACTGGACTGGACTGGACTGGAATGGCCTGGTACCGACAGTGGTACCGGGCAGGACTGGACTAGACTGAAACAGTACACGACCTGTGGGGTCAAGCCACTTCCTGGTCCCACAGAAATTGGCAAATAGTCGAATAGGCCTTGGCTGTAGGCCAGGGCAGATAGAGGCCTGTTGCACGATCCTCAGACTTGTAATGGATCACAAGAGCCATAAACACGCTTTCCGCAAAAACAGCGAAACTCTGCAATAAAGAAAGATGACAAATTTAGGATGTGGAGCAAGCTCCATGTGGAGTCCATGCGATGCAACCTAAGCTACATAATGTCAAATGAAAAACGAATGTTTGGTATACACATCCTAACTGACAACAGAAAATGAAATGTAGCATGATACAATCCTAAAGTCCTGGAGGCAATGGCCTCGGTGCTGAAAGGAAAAAGAGCAATTTGTCACAAGATAATGTGATGTCGCGGAGCCACTAAGAGTGGGATGGTCTTACAGGGGGTGAATGCAGCCTAAGAATCAAAACTCCTAAGGGCAGTCACACACGAAGGTGGGATATGTCATCAGGCTCAAGGTGAGAGAGTGGTAACGAAACAAAACCAATGACCGTAACAGATAAACCATCAAGGTGGGTAATGCTCGACAAAAGGGTGACACCATACAGGGTCGACTATGAAAAGGGGAGATTGGAATAGGGTGGAGATATGCCTTACTGAAAGCATGCAAGAGCCGGCACTAGGGTGATGAGGGCAGTGGGTGAGGGAAACATGCACACAACTCACCGACTGGGGGACGGAGGTAGATCTGGGAGCAGGGAAGCCAAGATAAAACTACGGTCCCAATGTCTATGCGATACCAAGGGAGAGCCCAACTCAGAGAGGCCCAACTAAGTGAGAACCATCATGCGACACATGCAAGGGAATGTACAGGGTAGGGTGGTGGTGTGAAGTAGTCACGTCCAAAGTAGCTGAAGCCGATAAGGTAGCTGAAGTTGTCGAAGTGGTCGATGACGTCGATGAAGTGGGAGTCGAGTCCATGTCGAAGTCGAGCCGCAAAACGCTGACATCCTGAAGAAAGCAATGATGGAGTACTTGAAGATGTGAGTCAGTAGGGAGAAGTGGGTGATCAGAGTATCAATCGTCGAGACACCGAGGGCATCGACGAGTGCGCTGTGGACGCGCGGAGGCGTCCGTCTGCTGATGAAGAACGGCCTCAGAGGAAGCAGGCTCGTCCTCAGCAATCTCCTCATCCGGAGGAGGGGGAAAAGGGTCAGTCGGCTGAGTAGGAGCAGATGTCTCAGCACGACGAGCACGGTCATATGCATGCACCAACATTCGGGTGTGCTGCAAGTGCTCGAGGGGCTCCCAAGTAGCCTCCTCATCAGGATAGCCCTTCCAACGCAAAAGGTACTCGATGCGTGGAAGGGTATCGTAAGGTTTGACCTCGAGTCAGCGGTCCGACTTCGATACAAAAGATACTTGGTAATTGACCTGGGACCCGATGGCTACGTGGAACTTGAGGTAGTGTGTGCAGAGACTCCATGGTGCCCTGCCTGTAGACGTCACTTCCACTCAGAGGGGGATGATGACTGCCAATCGAAAAGGAAAAAATCCTACGCAAAGGTGGTCAAGGAAAAGGGACCCGGAATTGGAAAGGAGGGGGGAAAGAAGGACCCTCAAGAGGATGGAGGGGAGAAAGGGGGGAAAAGGAAAGGAGGTAAGGAGGCGGGGGATGGGGAGAAAGGGAAAGGGATGCAGTGGGAGAAGATTCAAACAGACAAGGAGGGCATTAATGGTGATAAGCAGAAAGAAAGGGACGAGATGGAAGGCGGTAGGGAAAAAGGGAAGGATGCGCAAATGGAGAAACCGATATCGGAGATGGAGAGAAACATTGGGAAAGAGAAGCTTGGGGAGGAAAGAGAAATGGAAAAAGGGAAAACCCAATTGGCTCTCGTGGACAAAATGGAAGAAGATCGGGCTACACCTGGTCGGGAGAGATGGAAAAGAGATGATAGAAACGACCGGGGAAGCAACGATCAGGAATTTGTACCACAAGGCAATGAGATTGTATTGCATGAGGAGGAAGAAATCCATCCAGGTCAAGGGATCCCCTTCCCCTCCCCCTCAGAAGATGATGAGGGGGAGGACGAGGAACCCTTGTCCCGGACAGATGGGACTGGGCATCCAAATGAGCCTCGAGTCTTTGAAAACGTGGCATATACCTCGCCTCAAGACGAGGGTGATTATGAATCGGACCTTGGTGTTAAAAACCTATATCGACTAAAGGATGCCATGAGTGACCATCCGCCACCGAATAACCCTTCCGGTTCAGACAAAGATGAGTTCCGTTCAATCGGGAGCCATAACGAGACTCCAGTGACAAAAGAGGCCCCTACGTTGAGAGATAGACCTATCTATCCCCCGATAGGGGCATCCCCTGCAAAGAAATAGTGAGCGACAAAGAAAAAAGTTGTCCGGACAAAGGGTAGAGAAGACTCGTCGAAGCCAATCACTCACCCTCCCACTGGCACTGACAAATTAAAGCAAGGAAAACCCCGCTCAACAAAGCAATTGGACATGTCTCGGCCGATGCAGATCCTGTCAGCGAAAGATAGGGCTGCAAGCAACACAAAGGAGTATCTGATCCCATTGGTGATCACTCCATCACCTCACGGCCCTATGGTACTTACAAATATAGATCAGGATGAGGCGTTGTCACTGCCGGCAGTGCCCACCACGGGCCCACCACCGCACTCAGTATGGCTTTCAGTCATTAAGAAACAGGGCTTGCAGGATTCCGGTGCATGCATGATACTTCACACACCGAAAAGAGGATGAAGCATAGTAACTAATGAACAGGGCAACAAAATTGTCTTACACATAGCCTGTCTGGCACTCCACGCCTGCTCCGCAAACTTGGAGAGACTGCGCACGCAACAAATTTATTGGTTACCGCTAGCTCGACTTCTGGACACGACCTCTGACACGCTAAGGGACATATCTCTACCAGAGGGCCTGTCTGCGGCTGACGTAGCGAAATGGCTCCATCATACAGATGCGGCTGATGCCTTTACGACTGAGCAGTTTACAACCGAACTGGCCGCTTTGTTGCTCCCCCCCCCTCTCCCCCCCCGATAGTGGGAGAAAATTTTTCACAGCCCTCCCGGCCAAGGGGAAGGGGGTCCTCGGCCAAAGGCAAACCCGTAGCCCGCATCCAGCTTCCATGCGGCAGAGGTTCAGGAAATGGTTCTACCAAGTAGAATCAGGTTCCTGACGTGGAATGTGTGTGGTTTTGGGGACTCTAATAATTTTTTTTAAAAAGCTAGATTTAAAGAATGGCTCCACTCACAAAATGTGTTGATAGCTTGCTTACAAGAGACTAAAACTAGACCTGCAAAAAATTACTGCTATTCAACGTTGGTGGGATGGGCCCCAGATTTGGTCCCCGGCAGAAGGAACCAAAGGTGGGGTAGCCATACTGGTAAACAAAGACTTGGACATCTTGATATTGGATCAATACCATGATAATGAAGGACGTTGGGCATGGCTCAAATTTTTGATAGAGGCGGCAGAATGGGCCATTATGACAGTTTATGCGCCTGTTGAATACAACAGACGCAAAGACTTCTTTGCGAATCTTCCAAGCTGTTTACTGGATACAGAGAACCTGATCGTGTGTGGGGATTGGAATGCAGTGTTAAACCCAGGCCTGGATACCCTTGGCTCTGCCCCTCTACAATCTGATTCTATTCTACTTTCCTCCTTTTGTGAAACACAGATACTAGCTGATCCATATAGGACCTTCCATCCCCAGGAAAATGGTTTTACCTGGTTCGGCCCCCCACCTACGCCCACCTCCCCAACTCCATGGAGAAGGTTGGATTTCTTCTTGGTCCGGGGATGCCCGTTGGATCGCAGCATCTGGTGCGATGTGGTACCTGCCTCCATGTTTGATCATCATCCAGTACTCCGGAACATCCTCCCTAAAGATATTGTGGAACAATACCGCCCCCCGTTTCAGTTAAACACAAACCTGCTAAAAGATCCCGATATTATAGAATGGATAATCACTCACATGATTAAATGGCAGGATGCGAAAGATTTGTTTGCTCACCACCTTCAGTGGGCAGACACAGGAATTGCTATTCTGAGACAGGCGTTGATCACCTTCTCAAGAATGAAGGCTGCGAAAAGGAACTGGGAAGAAAGATCCCTGGTCAAGCTAATAGCTCACGCAGAATCAGAAATGGGCAAAGACCCATTCTCGGACTGCCACTAGTGCAACAGGCCTCTATCTGCCCTGGCCTACAGCCAGGGCCTATTTGGCTATTTGCTAGTTCGGCCTGTGTCCTGCCCGGTGTCGGGGCAAATACCTTGACAAGGGTATTTGTCGGGGTTTTTCAACATTGGATGTTGTCCGACTTTCTCGCTGAATTGAAGGACTTGATGAGACTGACGTTGCCAATGTTTATTCAGACCTGACCTATGGCTGAGAGATTAAAAGGTTTTGAGTTTTCATCCGGACGCTTCTAGCGTCCGAATGTAATGATAGTAGTCGGCAGTGCGTTGTTTTTGTCGAAGCCACTGAGGCGTACGGACATGGAAACGCTAGGGCTAGACCTATAACAGTCGGGCGATTCAGGGTCTACGTAGGCTAAAAAGAACAGTCGTGCCGTGACGCGGAAGGAATACGAAGTTTTTCTGGGTCGCAGGGATTGACCTCGAGCCAAGGGAGGCCAACAGTCCAATGTCGAGGCCTACCCGTTGGGTGACCTCGGAGCTATAGTGGACAACCATCCATGGGAAGGCCACACGCGGGCAGGGCCTGCAAGGCCATGGGCAGGCATGGCCTACCGGGCCATGGGCAGGCACGGCTGCAGGGTCGCTGGCAGGCAGGGCCTGCCAAGCCATAGGCCGGCAGGATGGTTGGGCAGAGCTCTTCTTATAGAAGAGCGGCTCCTATTACTTCTATAATAGGAGCTAGCCCAGTAGGTTTACGCATTGGTCTGTCACCCTGCAGATTCGGGCAATGAAACCAGACTGCGCCTACTGGCGCTAGCTCCTTTTTGGGAGCTGGCCGCCAGGCATTTGGGCGGTCGATCCCGGCCATGCGAGCTCCTTTTTGGGAGCTGGCCGCCAGACATTTGGGCGGTCGATCCCGGTCGTGCGATCGTGAGATCGCACGGCCGAGATTAGCATGGCCCCTGCGCAAGGATGACACGCATAAATCGAAAATAACAATAAAAATAAACGAATTTTTTTTTTTTGGGATTTGAACTCGGGTCAGTAGTTCAACAATCGAGGGTATACCACGAGGGCAGAGGTCCCACTAGCAAAAAGGATAGGATCGAAATCCTGAATCTGGATGTGTCTTATGCAGAGATGCATAAAAGCAGTTCAATCTCGATTTCCTGCACATCTCCCTAATCTCGTCCAGATTCAGGCATTCGATCCGATCCTGTTTGCTAGTGGGACCATGCCCGAAGTGACCTGCGATGTGGCCCTTGGCATAAGCCAACGGCATTTARAAAAAAAAAAAAAAAAACCCTAGCTAAAATATGAAGTGCCATGTGGCGCTATGAGAAGTGTCAGGGGCGTTTCAAGCTCCAGTGCACTGGACAGTCGCCCGTAAAAACGGGCGACCGTTTTTTCTCTGCTGCAGGGTAAGTTTTTTTTTTCTTTTTTCTTTTTTTTGGTTTTTGGTTTTTTTCTTTTCTTTGTTTTTTAGATTTTCTTTAACTTTCTTCTTTTAGATTCACTTAGATTTTCTTATTTTAATTTTGTTTTTAGATTCTTTTGTTTTTTTCCTCCCCCCCCCAGTTTCTGCTCGTGAGTTCCCTAAAGCACCCGTTCGTTTCAACGAACGAGCTGTCTTCCCATCAGTAGGATGGGCAAAATCGAATGAATCTGCCACGGAACGCGGCCACGTTCCGGGCTTGGGTTTTGGGACCTTGCTCTCGAGTTACGAGGGACTCTCTGCACACCCTTTGGGTGGTTTCCTTTCTGCGACGAATGATCGCGACCGGAGAGAGAGAGAGAGAGAGAGAGAGAGAGAGAGAGAGAGAGAGAGAGAGAGAGAGAGAGAGAGAAAGGTCCTCCCCCCTTATGGTTGAAGGCCTGCCTGCGCCCGTTCGTATGAGCAACGGGCAGCTCGGCTCTGGGAAATGACTAGGGGGACGGCCGTTCGTTTCAAACGGCGAGTTGCCCCCTCACAAAGAAACAAAAGGGGGGTAAAAAGAAAAAAAAAAAGAGAAAGAAAGAAAGGAAGGGGGAGAGAGAGAGAAATGTGACGGCCGCGAATGTGGCTGCGGCCGTGGAACAAGTGCAGCCCCCAGAAGCTTCTAGAGGCTGATGGGACTGCGCCTGTTCGTTTTGAACAGGCTGCTGAGAATGGCTTGATACAACCATTTCGACGCTGCGCCTGGCTTGGGGTGACGGCCAGGTGCATAGCCAAAGCCAGGGACTTGATGTTCCTAGTGGAACATCAAGATTCCCAACCCTCGATCGAAGTGCAGATTGAGGGCCAGGCTCAGCCCCGTTTTTCGGTTGAGCCTCAAGTGGCTGACCTCCACTCCAGCCCAACTATAAAAGCAGGGTTGGTCAGCAACATCCTCACTCAGTTGAGGTGCTGCCCACATTCTGATTGAGTGTGGAGTGGGGTGCAGCATTATGCTGCTGGAGGAGGAGCTGCTGGTGGAGTGAGAGGGAGTTGAGTGGAGGTCTGCAAGTGAGGGAGGAGAATTGCTGGAGGTGGCCATAACTGTGAAACACAGCCATAGCCGCCATCTTGGCGAGGTGAGGAGAAGAGAGGCTGCCATATCCAACGTGCGGCGGGGTGCCAGCAGGACGTGCTGCTGTTCGCGGCAAGTTTTTCAGCAAGCGGTGCAGGGGAAACTCTGCCCGTTTTGCACGGCGGCGGCAAGTCTTCGGCAAGCGGTGCGGAGGAGACTCTGCCTGCTTGGCACGGCAACGACGACGCTTTTTGATAGTAACGCGGAAGCGCTGCCGTTTTTTTTGCGGCGGCGGCAGTACGTTCTAAGTAGTGACGCGGAAGCGCTGCCGAATTTTTGCGGCAACGACACTGGGTTTATTGGTAGTAGTGCGGAAGCGCTGCCGGGTTTTGCGGCGGAGGCGGCAGTATTCTTGCACTGATTATATTAAGCGGCGACTGGGCATTGACACAGGGAAGGTACCGCAAAGTGGTGGTGCGCTTGAAAGTGGTGTGAGTGCGACACCGTAATGGCGCACTGAAATTGGGGGTGAGTGACGACGGCGCGAAGATGTTATTGGATTACTGGGAGGTGGTTGTGTGTTGAGAGGGTGTCGCGCCAAGCTATCGCTCTAGGGAGTGGTGTGGATCGCTTTGCGGGCGACTTGTTGTGACGATTGCCTTCTCTGGAGTGTGATTTTACACGGTCTTCTTGAGTGGGCCGTCTCTTCAACTTCACTCAAGGTCAGTTGAATGACTCAGATTTCCCTTCACACCTGTGTGAACCCACACTTTGTTTGACCTTGTTATTTCGAATGTTCAAAAGAAAAGGCAGAAGAAAGTTGTGTGAGTCATGCATGTGAATGGAGTGGTCTGACTCGAATCTGGGATTGTACTGTTTTCTTTTGAACTTGTTTTCTATGCATGCCGTGTAGGTAGGTAGAAAGATGCTTGCAGAGGAGATTGATTATGCCTATTCGGGAAGATGAAAAGATTGTTTTCTTTCTACCTCTTACCTGCCTGCGTGTCAAAAAGACTTGTTGTTTTGGAAAAGATTATTCAGCGTGTGTCGTAGAATGAATCCGGTTGAAATTAAGCAGAATAAGGTCAAACGAACTTACTTTTTTCCGAGGATTGACCTATTCTATCCCGAATAACCTTATCTTCCTGTACCTGTCCAAATGATTTTCATTTTCTGTCTCCTCTGAATTTTTTCATCGAAGTTACCCTGGACTTAGGAAAAATGAAGAATATATGAAGGTCGCTTGCAGTAGACACATCTTCTATCTCTAGGAAGCATCTGGGGGGGTTCGTTGCTTTCGGAGCCGACCCTGTTATCGACCCGGAGTGGACCGTTCTACGGGGGTTTACTTGCCGATTCGGTGGAGACGGCCCGACTTCTGAGATTCGAGTCTTGTGCTCGTAGGAGGAGGAGGAGGACCCCAGACCACTTCTTAGAGGGAGAGGCATGCAACACTTCAAGCAATGCCCCTGATCAAGAATCAACCGCAAAGTAGCATGTCATCCGAAAAGATTGGAAACGGATGAAGACGGGTATGTGCGTGGAGTCTCAGGTTGGCAGTAGGCTGGAATGGATGACTTTGGCAACCCGTCTCATCAAGTCAAACTAAGGCAGCCGACTACCTTGTCGGCTGCATTTATATTATCGTCGATAGCCAACTTATTGTTGACGGTTGCATGATTGTTTTGTGGTGCTTGACTTGAGCTGGTCAAAGGTTGACTTTTTATGATGTAAGTATCTGCAGATGTTTTATTTTATTTCTTTTGACTGTGTGTTAAAGGGACTAGGACTAATGTTGGGTTTCACGCTTGGTGGAGACCGTCTGTGAAACCGCGCGTTCATTGAACGCGGGTTTTCCGTTCAGAAACTGAACGGAATGAACGCGCGTTCAATGAATGGGACCGAACGCGGAGTTCAATTCCGCGCGGGGAAAAAAAAAAACAAAAAAAAACACAAACCCTCAAAAAATTCCGAAAAAAAAAAAATGTTATGAAGAAAAATAAACTAAACAACATTTGCCTAAGCATAACATCTAGATTCATTACCAAATTGGAAAAACAAATAGAAAACAGAAAATAGAATAAAGTAAAAAAATAATTGAAATTAGTGAGCGAACACGATTTGACACCGCCATCTTTGGCGATTTTTCATTTTTTTTTGCCTTTGCAAAATGACTCCAAAATTGAGAGGCATGTACCTCACATCACACAGAACTCATGAAAACAAAATCAGAAAAAAAAAGTTATTTTTAAGCATCGAAATGATTTAACAAAAAAACTAAAAAATAAAAAAATAAAAAAATAATTGAACGCCGTTCAATTTTGAACGCGAACGCGCAATCCGCGTTCAAACGCACATTTGAACGCGAACGCGCGTTCACGGCGTTCAAACGGTTACACAGGAGACCGTCCTAGTCGACCAACGTTTGTTCGTACCTAGGAGATCAGTGCCCTCGGGGACGGACAACGTTCGGGTCCACTTGGTGTTAACCAAGTGTACCTATACTCTAGAGAGCGAGCAAACGCCCTCGGCTGACCTTGCTCTGCAATTGCATCTAAAAGCTTTCGCACGTGGGTCGGTAGCTCGGTAGGGATACGCCCCTGAGGGTGGTGACAGCCCCTTAGGGAACGCAAGCTTATGCCCCGGGGGAACCTGTCCTGTCGTAGGGGACCGCGGGATGTACAGCTGGCGCCCCCGGCTAGAGCGGCGAAGGGACGATGCAACCGCGGCCGTCTCGGTGGTTCACGGGATTATTTATGCATCGTCCTAAGTTGTCTCTTGATTTTGTTTTGTTTTAACTCCTGTGTGACATAGCCGGGAAGGCCCTCGCTCACGCGGGGGCCGATGCGCTCGACACCGGTACCACTGTCGGTACCAGTCCAGTCTAGTCCAGTCCAGTCAGTCCGTTGGGGGTACACCCCAGCTGCAGTCTGTATTTTGTCATTCTTCACTTTTGCACTTCTTGGAGTGCGTGCGTGTTGAGTCTGCGTCGGAGTTGCGCTGTCCCTTCCAGCTCCATCTCTACCTCCTCCTTCGTCAACCCTCCTCCATCCTGACGGACCGCCATCCCGGCGGGTCCGGCACACTGGTATCAGAGCGGGAACGGTCCCCGCTCCAACCCACCCTTCCGCACACACGCGCGCGCCACGCGCCCACGCTTCTCCGCCCCGCCCCGCTCCGCTCCCGGATTATCTTTATCAAGATCCGGGGTGCATGCTGCTGCCAGGGTTTGAACCTGGGCAGCTGCTGGCCATGCGCGTGCGTAGCCACTACTGTAACACACTGGCAACAGTGTGTCTATGGCTCAGTAGTGTGGCACGCTGGTGTTGAAAAGGTGCTGCACCTGCTATTTACCCCCCCCCCCCCTCGCAACGAGCACCGGCCAGCACAAAAGCAGCACGTGGCCATCTGCAGTGCCACGTGGCAGCTTGCCGTGGAGGTTGAAGACCCCCCTGGCTAGGGGGCTGCGCCACATATATATATCGTCACAAAGAGAACTGCACGGTAAACCGTTGGCAGAGAGAGAGAAGAAGACAACAAACGAGGGGCTGTGACAAACTGTTTCGTTGGAGTTTCACCGACTCATCACGAGGCTGAACCCTCAACAGTCTGCAGAATCCCCTCACTGATTGCACTGTAAAATGATTATCTACCTTAACCAAAATCAAAGTAGACTATCACTCACCCATACCAGATGGAAAACTCTACAGACTGTCGGTTCACACCCCATCACAAGCTAGCAAAACATCCACGAAACAAATAAAGGTCTGTCATAGCCAAAAAATACACTCCAGACACGCCGCTGGCACTAGAGGCACAGCATGGCCGCCTAGTAACGGCCCCGACCACTGCCGCTCGACCTGACCAGAAAAAACCGTAGCAGGAAGCTAGCGAAGTCGTAGTATATATCGTCACAAAGAGAATTGCCCGGTAAACCGTTGGCAGAGAGAGAGAAGAAGACAACAAACGAGGGGCTGTGACAAACTGTTTCGTCGGAGTTTCACCGACTCATCAGG
>BFEA01000393.1:1227069-1242746 GCA_003427395.1 Chara braunii | reverse complement strand
AGGCTGAACCCTCAACAGTCTGCAGAATCCCCTCACTGATTACACTGTAAATGATAATCTACCTTAACCAAAATCAAAGTAGACTATCACTCACCCACACCAGATGGAAAACTCTACAGACTCTCGGTTCACACCCATCACAAGCCAGCAAAACATCCACGAAACAAAGAAAGGTTTGTCACAACCAAAAAATACACTCCTATATATATATATATATTCCACTATTTTTCCACTACTGCAGCAGCAGTTTGGCAGCAGTTCAAGATTCCCCCCTGGCTAGGGGGATGAGCAACTGTGGCAGTAGGGTGGCTGATCAAGATCTCAGCCAACCTTGAAACATCATCATCATTGTCTTCTACTGCTACGGCAGCAGGCCAACAGCTTCTTGAAGGCCAAGAGCCTATGGATCTTGGTAGTGCTCTGCTCTTGGCCACCCAAGAGCTTAGTATCACCATCCTACCCACTACCCTACTCTTCCCCAACCCCTTTTCTCTCCCCCCCCATCATCTACTCATCCTTTCTAACCCTACCACTACTCCCTCCCCCTCCCTCCCTCTTCACTCATCTTCCACAACCTTTTTTCTCTCCTCTCCCACCATCTTCTACTAATCTGATCTACTCCTCTCCACCTTTTCCACATCCTTCTCTCCCATTCTACCACCCTCCTCTCCCTCTTCCCCCCCAACTACACCCCCATCATCTCCCCCATCTCCCACTTTACTCTTTCTCTCTCTCTCACCTATTTCTCTCTTTCTTCATCACTCTTTCATCCCCCTCCCTCCCCAACTTCGAATTTTTCTGTTTTTCTTCTTTTGTCTTTCTCTTTGATTTAAATCTCCTCTTTTTCCAAAAATTTGAATTATCTTATTCCCCACCTTCTTTTCTCATTTTCTGATTTATTTCATTTTATTTTTTGTTTATTTTGAAAATTCGAATTTCTTTGCGGCACCCTCAAATCTGATTAGGAGTTAGTCATTCTTGCTTTCGGCACACATTTTGACCCCGTGGGGGTAACGAAGTGCTGCCGAAATTTTCTGTTTTTTTTCTTTTACTTAGTCTTTTTCAGCACATTTTGGCCCCTTGGGGGTAGCGAAGTGCTGGCAAAATCTTCTCATTTTACTTAGCCTTTTTTCTTGACGACACACTTCGACCCCATGGCGGTAACAAAATGCTGCCGAAATTTTTGAAAAATCCAACACTTAGTTTTTCTTCACCTCCTCATCTACTTATTTATTTATTTATTTATTTTTTTGAAATTTATAATTTGCGGCATTTTGAACTTTAGTATGCTCGTCTTGGTCTCTCCTTCCTCTTGGCACATTCTTGATCCCTTGGGGGGTAGGGAAATGCTGCTGAAAATTCCAAAAAAATAAATATTACTTCTCTCTTCACATTTTGTTTATTTATTTCTTTAATTATTTTTATTATTTATTTTCTTTTATTTTTATCTCGAAATTTCACTGTTTATTTTATTTTCTCCCCCCCTCCCCTCCATGGTTACTATCTTCTTTTCTTGATTAGGTCGCCGCTACCCTACCCTAACCACCTAAACCCCGGTTAGGGTTTTCTTAGGATTTTTCTAGGGTTCAGGGTTCTCCTAACCCCCCTACTCTCCCGCCCCCTCCTGTCGGGCACCCTGGACCCGAACGACTCCTCTCCCTTCTAACGAATTCCCGCCACCATCTCGCCCGCGACCCACTGGTCACGGAGTGAGCCGACTCACGATTACCCACTCTGCTCCCGCGGTCCCCTCCCTCTCACCGGTGGTCCCCTATCCCCATGCCATAACCCATCTCCTTCCCCACCTTTTTCTCCACCTCCCGTCATGTCTACCCCCATGCGTCCACTACCCACGGGCGGGACTATAGCTGAGGAGATCGTCGCGGCGCCTTTCGTCTCTCAGGTGCCCACCCACCCGACGGTCTAGGGTCAGCACTTTGTGGACCCCACAGACCTTCGCGTTGTTCTTGCGTCTCTCCTTGCACCTCTGCAAGCGCGACTCGATGCGCTTGCACCCCTGGAGAGGCAAGTCAATGCGCTCGCCCTTGAAGTTCACCGCCTCAAGGGTTCTCCTCATCGCTCTCCCACCACTCCCAAACCCCATCCCCGACCGGCTCAGAGTCTGGCTCTCCACGACCCCAGGGAGAGAGACCTGGTGGTTCGTCCTCCTCCGCGGGCCAGGCCCAACACTCCCCCTCCGCAGTGGTGAGTGTTGCTGCCGCTCAGACCATACCGTCTGTTGTGGCACATCCATTGCCCCCCGCAGCCCCTGCCGCTTCGGCCACTGCCGCATGTGTTGTCGCCCAGATACCGATATCTGGTCAGACAGTTTCATCTACCCACCCTTTCCCAGCTTCAAGCACCAGTCGTGGCACTACGGCCCGGAGTTCTCCCTCCTCCAGCTAGGGTACTCTCTCCTCCTCCTCCACCTCCGACCTCGTGCACCCAGCGAGTGGCTACCCTACAGGCCACAATGACGCAACTCCAAGCCGAGATTCTCTCTTTGAGACAGCCTCACCCTTCACAGGTTGCTCACCCTTCTTCTTCTTATATCGCCCCTCCCACCTCTGTCTTGTCGTCTCGTTTCCCTCGACCGACTCCCCCCTCTCTACCATCCTACCTCGCTACTCCGTCACAGTTGGCTGCATCCGTTGCTTCCACATCTGTTGGACCTTCCACCAGCAGCCCCGACCCTCAGCGTGCCACCACTTCTACCTCTGCATCGGCCTCGACATTTGCCGCCGCAGTGCAGGCCCATCAACCTCTCTCCCCTCGCCGTCAGCACAGCGGTCCCACCCTTGTGCGTCTGTCGGACATTCGATGGTACAATGCGTGTCGCACTGGTTGCAGGCTGCCACACGTGCGCTGACACTGACTAACACTGGTCAGGAGTTGTGGTGCTCCGTGCTCGCAACTAAATTGCGAGGCAGCTCGTTCTCCGCATGGGAGAACTATTATACCCATCGTACTCGCTCTGGTGAGGCTTCCACTCTCGCGGACTTCACCGCGTTCCTCCATGACCGCTACGACACTCTCCACGATGCGACCGACGCCTTAGATCGGGTCACTCTAGCGCAGTGGTGCGGGTCCTCCGCACCAGCCGATCTTGAACATCATATTAGAGTGTTTTAGGATGCCTGCCTCATTTGCGATGAGGCACTCCTACCCGAGGTCCTTTTGACCAACAGGTTCGTAGTCAGTCTTCCGATCGACTACCGCATCGAGCTCTGGTGACATAGCTTCGCCTCTTTAGAGCAGGCCTATGAGGCTGCTCGACAATACTAGAAGATGGGGAGTCGCTTCTCAGACACCTCATCTTCTTCGCGATCCACCGCCGCCGTCACCCAGTTACACGGTGCTGCTCGCGGTCGATCCTCCTTCGCCGACCGCTTTCGTGGACTAGCTCGACCTGGAGCGCCATTCTCTCGACGCTACAGTTCTCTAGAGTACGGCGAGGACGCCTCGGCCGAGTYTGACCCTGCCCTTGGGGACGCCCCCGAGGACATCGAGCTCCGGGACGTCATCCAGTACCACTTGGATGGTGACACTGTCCCCGTGGCCGAGCGCCTGTAGATGGCCATGTTCGCCATGGGTCGTGCGTGCAGTTGGGTTGCACAGGCTGGCGCCCGCACGATCACGGTTCCTCAGATAGACCTCCCGCTGGGTTTTGTTCCTCCTCGCGGAGCTCTATCCCCTGAGGAGCGCGCCGCCCTCGAGGCTCGTCGCGGCTGCCTTTGTTGCCGCCAGGATGGACACACCTCCTCATGGTGTCCATACCATGCCGCCCTCGATCGGCATTACGCTGACATTTCTCGCCAGCGCCGATCTCAGTCCCCCCGACCCCGCCCGGCCAGCCCCACCCAGCTAGCCACGGTGCAGAGTACCGTTGAGGCCTCGCACGTAGTCAGCTTCCCGACCACCGAGTCGCGATTTGCCCCTTTGGCTACCCCACCAAAGGATCCTCAGCACACGATAGACGCAGTTCCCTCTGCCCCACCGTTTGTCGAGGTACCGTTTGTCCCACAGCAGATCGCCGCATCTAGTCCTTCCCCTCCAAGACTTCCGATGCGTCGCGCCATTCGCACAACTCGTTGTAGTACCCAGCTGGCGACTTGCGATGACGTTGTGTCATCTCTCCTGGATTTGAGTGTCTTTCAGGCTCGCCAGAAGCAAGTTGCATTGTTCTGCGCCCCTAGTTTGTCGATGCCAGAACGGCGCTGGTCGGAGCTGGGGCATTGCCCTGTAACCTGCAAATGGCAGGAGTGTGAGGCCTTGTAGAGATATCTGGGGTTGCTGAGGGAGGAAGGCAATCCAGTGGCGAACTGGGGGGGGCTGCCTTGACAACCTTTGGGACCGGGGATGGTCTAGGTGGCAAGAAGAGGTGGACTATGGTTGACGTTGGTTAGGTTGGCATTGTCTCTGAGTTGCAATGTCCTAGTACAGGGAGGGCTAGGAGTTGTTCTAGAATTAGGAGGCCAGGATTGCTGATATAGCTTAGTCTTCTATATTTTTTATATACACTAATGATCATCATCATTAGTATGATTATCTCACATTTCACATAGAATCAGCAGGAGTTCATCATCATCATCATCATCATCATCATCATCATCATCATCATTATCATCATTCTCATCATCATCATCATATGAGGGACACTGAGCCCGGTTCTTAGCAAGTTCGGTTCGGTCACTCCGGGTAGACTGTGAGGACCCCAGCCCCAATTTTCTTAAAAAAGAAAAAAAAAAGAAAAAAAAACAGCTGGTACATCCACTGGGAACGACGAACAAGAAAGCACCCCCGTCACAGCATACGCAGGCCCTACAGACGCAAGAAACACATCATACACAACAGCCGGTACACTTACAGCAAGCGCGTATGAAGCAGCAAGCACAGGCGAGACAAGTGCAGCAAACACAATCTCATCAGGCATCACACACAACACTGACACAGCCGGCACAGCAAACGCGGCAAGTGCAACCATCAGATCAACTGGTACAACAAACGGAGCTGCCCCAGCAGGAACAACACCCACGTCCGGAAGATCAAGTACAACAAACACTGCAGGGGCAATGTGAACAGGGGGCCACACCAAAAGGGCATCAAGCCCTGGGCCCGATTTCTTCTCGGACGCTTTCGGAGCTCAACCAATGGACTTCGACATGGCCCCTCCTCTTCCAGAGGTTGAAATGGAGGATAGTCAAAAAGACCCAGATGCCCTCCCCCAAGAGATGTGTCTGGATCAAAAGATTCAGATAATTACAGATTGGATAATTAAACACTTGAGATCTAAAACACCACATGGAGGGGAGGCTGGAGGGGAGGAGTATTGGGACACATCCTATGTGGAACTGGTCACTCTGTTGAATAATAGCCCAACATTGAGAACTGCACTGACAACCGGCCCCCCGCCCCATTTATCATGGGCGAAAGTCTTTCAGCGCATCTTGGTCATTGCTCGAGGCCGCTTTCACCCCCCACCCGCCCCGGACCCTCCTAAACCTCAAGACAAGGAGCAGGGACAGTCCCCCACCCCCCCCCGATGCCCATCACGAGGGCGAAGTGGAAACGGCGAAGGAAGGGCTGACCTCGCGACGTCTCAAGCTGCGACAACTCATTGAACGGGGGCTCTTTGAGCCGCCCCTCTCCCAAACAGAGGGAGTGTTAGCGATCCCAATGAGGAAGGCGGAAGGGAAATGGGAAATTGGGCTCTCCCCGGATGGGATTTTCCAGCACAGATTGAGGATGTAAGGGAGAGGGACACGGTTTTGACGAGACAAATGAAAGCCTTTGTCCAGAAACATTATGCACCTGGAGCGAGGGCGGCAATAAGATTTGAAAGTTGCGAACAACAGATGGCAAGGAATGACCTCTACCTGTTGTTTGAATCTAATAAAACCGCTGACCTGCGATGGTACAACCCCAACGCACTGCTTGACTTATAGTGTGCAAAGGTAAAAACTAGTGAATTCTGGTCCGAGGACGACATGTGCAAATGTCTGTGCAGAACCTTGCAAAAGAAGATCCTGAACTTGGACAGATGGGATGTCAAACAGTGGCACCCCTTGTGATTTCCATTTTTCTAAAAAATGACCGACTTAGAAACACTCTACTGTAGAAACCCTGCCTGGCAACAATGCGTGAGGTCGGCAGACCTGGACCTGCGTTCCATCAACGTAAATGGCCTGGCAACCTGTGGTCCAGAAAAATGTCAGGCCATTTGGGACCAGATCAGAGGCGTGGGGGGGAAGCGATGGCCAGACGTGATATGCATTCAAGAGACTCACCTACAGGACAAGTCGGAACACAACAGGGCACATAAGATGGTCTGGCCCCACTCGGCAGTGAGGGCCCATGCCCCCAGGCTGGGATCTGCTGGGGTTGCCATCTGGATCCCTCCCGACTCCAGGTTCCAGATGGTCCATTGGGTGGCAGATGAGGAAGAAGGACGGCGGGTATCAGTGTTGGGGATGCTGGAGCTGGAATTGCTATGTATCCTGTGCATCTATTCTCCCAAAGCGGTGGGAGAAAGAAAAGTCTTTCTAGGGGACATAGGAACGCGAGTACCTGACGACATTCCGCTGGTCATTGCGGGGGATTTTAATGTCGCCCCCGAGAGGGGGAGGGACAGATGGAACCCCCAGGGGTCTCCCCGGTTTGCAGCAGGGGAAGACGAACAAATGACACTTTTCGTCGCCTGCACCCCAATGACAGGACTTTTACTTGTATAAGGGATAGCGACCCGTCTAGGTTGTCCAAATCACGAATAGATTTCATTTTCCTCTCAAATGATCTACAAGGCGCCCTGCGATGGGCGACTATCCTTCCACGCAGCCCACACCCGGGCCTCGACCATAAAATGTGCGAGATAATTCTAACAATGAGAAAAAGGCCCGACCAAGGGCCCGACTTCTATAAGCTTAATACCTCTCTTCTAACAGACCACCACTTTCGACAAATGATCCAACATGAGTGGCAGTTTTAGCGCCAACAAAAGAAACACTTTGGTTCAACAATGGTCTAATTTACCTGGCCTGAAAATGCAAGGTTTTCTCCAAAGCCACGGCAGCCCTGAGGCAGCAACAGGAAATAACCGTTCATAAGGAATTGTTGGACCTGGAACAGTAGGAAGAATCACAGAATCTCACTACACGTATTCACAGAGTGAAGGACCAACTTCTTCAATACGCCCAGCATAGATGACAAGGCATTAGGATAAGGGGGAAAATGACCAAATTTACTAGGAGGCCACCATGGATACTCATTTCTTCAATATGGCGACGACCCGTTCAAGGCGGACCGTAATCGAAACTCTCTTTGACCCTGGAAGCAGGGATGAAGTCATAGCGACTGACACCGCACATTGCACACTAATCACAAGGACATTCTTCAAACAACTATGTACAACCCACTTCTCTGTCCCACGGGGGGGGGAATGGACAAAAAACATGGAGGAATTCCTATCCCCCATGGATAGACATCTATCTCCACAACAGCGGGATCGTTTGGAGAGACCCCTGACAAAAGAAAAAACATGGACGGAGCTTCTACAGATGAAGGAGGAGAAAACTCCCAGAATTGACGGATTTCCCAAATAATTTTGGGAAACTATGTGGTCAGACCTTAGCTCGGACCTGTGGGAGTTCTACCTGAAGGTATGGGAGGATGGTGAGATGGGGGAAGTGGTGGGAAAAGGGGTGCTATCATTGTTTTACAAAAAAGGAGATAAGATGAACATGAGGAACTATAGACCAATTACTCTACTCATGGTGGTCTACAAAATACTCTCTAAGCCTTGGCGAATCGCATGGCTGATGTCCTCGAGGACATTATACACCCAACCCAGACAGGGTTCATGGCCATTAGGAACATACAAGGGAACATCCTGTTAGTTAATGAAGTGGTCTGTCTGGCACGTAGGAACCGGGCAAATGCTGCTATTATTTTCATTGACTTTGAAAAGGCCTATGACCATGTTGATTGGGACTTTTTAGACAGATGTTTGGACAAAATGGATTTTGGACCGGCCTTTAGGTGATGGGTGAGAATCCTACATAAAAATGCTACTACTTGTATACAGGTTAATGGATCGGTGACACCTCCCTTTGAGCTCCAACGATCGGTCAGACAAGGAGACCCCATTACCCCCTACCTTCTTTTGATCATAATGGAGGCACTATCCGCCAACCTGAGGCACAATAAGGATTTTACCCGTATCAGGATTGCCGACATTCCGGAGGAAGCAGTGCCAACCTACTCCCTGTTTGCGGATGACTTCACCATTATGGTGGAGGCAGAGGCACAAAACATGGACGAAATTCGGGCCCTCATGAACCGTTTTTGCAGGATCCCTCCAGATGACCCTCTTAGAATCCTAGGGGCGTTGGGTACAACAAAGGGAAAGCCTGATACTAACGATGAGTGGCTGGGGAGATCAGCACAGACCAAACTAGCGAACTGGAACAATAAACACACATCAGTTTTCGGGCGGACCCTTGTCATCAACAATGTGGCAATCGCCACCCTCTGGTATAAAGTCATTATATGGCCCATGAGCGGTGGGGGGCTCAAGGCACTAAAGCGGCAGTTGGCGGCCTTCCTTTGGAGAGGAGACAATGACAACTCCTGCACCATTAGTTGTGTAGCATGGGAATCAGTGATCCAGCCTAAGGTCGGAGGAGGACTTGGAATCGTGGACGCCTCCACGCAGTTTCAAGACCTCAGCCTTCGCTGGTTCCAACATCTCATCTTCGCACCGACCTCCCCATGGGTCCCCCTTGCCTTAGCACAGATCGCGGCCCTGGCCCCCGGGGCTCCACCAGAGATAGACCCTTTGGTATGGCTCGAGGACACGTTTTGGAGACCAACAATAAAATACAGGAATGGAGACCCGGTGGACGAACATTGGATACATCTCCTTCGAACATGGAAAAAATTCCCAATCCCTGATTGCCCGCCCCCACAAAGGTGGGAGGAAGTCTTTAGGCAACCCCTATTTGGTAATAGATTAATTACAGACTCCCTCAGCCGGGTGAGGTGCAGTTTAGATCCCCCATGGAGGGGTTGGGTGAAGCACGAGGTCCGAAGAGTGGGAGACCTCTGGGATATGGCAGCCGAAGAATGGAAGAGCGCAGAAAGAATGCGAGGTTGCCTGCGATATTGCCACCTAACAGAGTCAGCAATGGATGAACTTATTGAAAGCTTCCCCCTTCAATGGTACACAACCCTTAGAAAGGGCCCCTGCTTAGAAGAAGGGGACTAGGTGAGAGTACCGGGTCAGGGAGCGCAAGTCAGTGGACTGCATATGGTATACCAAGACCAAGTGTTGATCGAATGCTTCGACGTCACGGGAAAGGACCACCTACAAGGGAGCCGTAAGCCTTTTATCTGGAAAGGGAGGAGGGAAGTCTATCAGATCAGAGTGATAGAGGAGGAGAAGGGATGGAGGGTTTTTTTACCAATGACCCCGATTGAGGATCTCCCCGTTGACCCTGATGAGTGGCAATGGTCATGGAAAGACCAGAAAATTTTGAAAAAAGGGGGGAAGGTGAAACCGTTGGCACTAGCCACCCTAAAAACTAAGACAGTATACCGAATGCTTAGACCAAGGCGCAGGCTGAGAGATGTGGTAGAGGATAGATGGCAATGCCATCTCAATATAGACAGGGGTCTGGTCAAGCCCGTCCAGTGGTTCAGAGAATATGGAAAGAGGCCCATGCAATGGCAAATTGCCCATCGGAGTCTGCCGACTAACAACTGGCTAATTAACCACACGCAGTTGGAATAGCAGGGATGGATATTGACAAAATTGTCTCCCGCTTCTGGGAAGACTGTCTGGGAGGGAAACGAGAAGGTTGGATAGCAAAAGTGAGCTGGGCAGGAGACAAGCATGACCACCAACGGGCTTCACGACAAGATCATCAGACGATGCACTCGGATTTGGAAAGGGACTACTCAGTGCATTTCCATGAATGGACAAAGGTGGATCCGAGGGAACCGTTACGACCGGTCCATGAGTTCAACGACCCCTTCCCCTCCCATCCACTATCCCTGGAAGAATGCCCGTGGGAAGACTGAAGTGCCATTGGAGTCCCTTTCTCTTTCGCACCTCAGCAACTTTGTTCAGGCGAGTCTAAGTTTTTTCCAAACATGAGTTCAGACAGTGCAGTCATCGGCAACAGCTGACAGCCGGAAGGCAGGGAGACAGCCATGAGGCCCGGTGCCCCCCCGACCCAAGATGGCATTTTGTGTCTTTGTCTGTTGTTTTTGGGTTCTCTCAGGCTACCGACGTCTACTGTTCACCTAAAGATACAGACCCTGTGCAGTCAATCCCCCGAGTCTCAGGGCAATCACTGCTGGCAGGTCCCCATGATTTCCAAAACCTCCAATGACGGCACACATGAACTGATGAATTCAAAGATGTATTTGTGGGACGCTGGACCCGGTTTCCAGCAGGTGAGGCTCCCCACCAATAGATGGAGGCTCATGGAGTGGCCCTCTAGGCAAAGCCTCAATTCCGGTGGTTCTCTTACCACGACTGGGATAGTGGCTTTGCACAAGGGTTTAAAAAAAAAAAAAAAAAAAAAAAAAAGGTATCCAATGAGGGGCAAATAGTTGCCAAATACTGGATAAATCTGATAAAATAGTTAGAAAATAAACAGTTAAAAAGACTAGTAATGGAAATTATAAATGATGTATATCTTCTTGAGTATAACATAAAATAAGAAGGTCGTAGTAATTCAAGATAAATGTTGATATGTGTTATCATATTATTGACTTGTTAGCAGTAATGGGCAGAAGGGTGATGAGGCGCTATGCATGACTACTGATTTACAATGATCTATTCACGGCAAGATTTAAGCCAAGTACATCTTCATTCTCATAACTAGTTTCCTTTTCCCTGTGGTGAAGGCATTGAGATCTGTTGCAGAGAGGTTTCTGGAGGATGTACAAGTGGAGCAACCTGTAATCAGACACTTGGTCGACATGAGCGTACACTTCTACACAAGTGTTCAGGCAAGCTTAACTGATTCGTTTCGCCCTTCACAAACACAAACATTCACAAACACAAACAGATGACGTTTTTCCTTCTTTCTCCTCTGTCATGGCTGTGGTGCTTTCATCGCCTTTTTTAACTCGGCTGAGTCAGCTGCTGTTTTGCCGGAGTGTTTTTTTTTCGCCTATTCAAAACTCGTTTGTGCCGCGGCCGCCATTGCACCCCCGCCCCCCTTTCCCCCCCCCCCCCCCCCAAAAAAAAAGTGAAAAACATCGCAGTCTATGGCCATTACCAGAGTAGTGGTGAGAGAACCACCCAGACTGAGGCCTTGTAGGGAGGATGGCTCCAATCCATTTGGCTGGGAGAAGCACCTGCTGGAAATTGGGTTCGGCATCCCATCACTGACATGAGTTTTCCATACAAGATGATCAGTCAGTTGACTCAGTTATGATTCTCCTCCTGGAGATTGGCTGTCCTTAGTGTTAACTCTGTCTGTTTTCTGTGAACCTGCCTCCTCAGCTTGTACTTGTAACCGCCTGCTATCCACATGGATTAACATACTCAATTCCCCAACCCGAACCCAGACCGGGATAATTCTACAATGCTCTTCTCTTCTCTCATGGAGGAAAGGGATCCATAATGTCTGAAGCTGGTTTTCATGAGGAATGAATCATCTATATTTTTGGCATTATTTTCCCACGCAGCAAAGCTCAGATGAACCCCTTGAGGGTCAGACATGTCCCCCTTCAGTATTCCCGGTCAATCTGACCTCTGTCTGGGCTGTTCAGTCAGTCTTCATACAACTCATTGATTTTCTATTGCTTGTCCTCTACCGTCTTCACCCGAATAGAACGCCCGGTCATTATAGCTGTATTTGGCACAACTTTCGGTCCAGATGCAGCGATAATGACCGGATGTTCTATTCGGGTGAAGATGGTAGTTCAAGTGCTTTCTGCCGTCCACTGTTGATTGTCATTAGACCCAGATTCTTTTTTGGAATGGTGTTTAGAATATTCTCGCACAGCTCCTGGCCTTGCTGAGCATCTTCTTCCTATTCATTGGCGCATCTCGAGGTCTATATTCCCCACAGCAGTGCCTTTCTCCCCAGCCAGAACCAGTTGGCTGTAAATTCCCCCCTCCATAGGCTGGGCAGTGGGCTAGGAGAATGGCCTTCCATTCCCATCCATGGTCAGTTTGGTTCTCCAGTCAGTCACCTCCAGATTCTATCCGATCGTCTCCATAACAACAGAGCCCTTGGGTGCTCCAGCGTCTCACTTATTTTCCTCTGCGGGTAGTTTGAAAGCCACCCCTTGCACCATGGGTGGGAGGAGCAGTCTCTTTTGTTCCAAGTGGGAATGATCGATAAGCCAAAATCTCTTGTTTGGGACACATCTGGGGGCAATCTTCCATTGAAGGGCAGCTAGCTTGACTGGTTTGCTTTTATAGCCAGCAAAATTTTTGATTGTTGCAGAGACCTCTGATGCCAATGTTGGTTGGGTAATGAATCTCATGCCACCCTGCTAAATTAATGTTTTTTCCTTCCTTAGCATCATTCCTCCATACGTATGCTGCTATATGTTTTTTAAGGGAGGGTGATGCATTACTGGGGGGTGCTCTTTTTTTTTCCCCTTTTTTTTCAATAAAAGACTCGGTAGGCTCTAATGTGGAGGAGGGTAATACGAGCATCCCCCCCTACTATTGCCCATTCAGGCGGCTCCATCTATCGGTGGGGGGAGCTGCACCTGCTGGAAAACGGGTCCAGCGTCCCTCTTTGTACATTCAATTTTGATGAATTTGATGTATTGATGCTTGGAATTGGAATGGTAAACTTGTGCCCGTATAGGTTGATCCTGAACCTGTTCACCCTGCGTTGGGCGCCATATCTTGCTATCTTCCGCACCCCCGAGACCCCCATAGCCCAAGCCCTGAGGTTTATCCTTATTCATCATGACCAAACCAAACCAAGATCTGGGGACCATCACCAAAGGCCCAAAGGGTGTGGGGGGGGGAAAGGATCAGACTCATCAGAGAAATCCAACAAATGCTGATATAGGAGAGGAGGATAAGAGGAGCTAGGAGAGCTGCTGACTATGAGGGAGCTTCTCCTGGCTCTTGTGGATGCTTGTCAGCAGCCATACCAGAACCTTGGTGGCTATAATGCTGGCCATCTTCAGGCTTCAACAGCAAGTCCTGCCTATGCTAGTAGGACACCTGCAAGATAAAGATACTTTGTTAGCGGATCAAAGAGATAATGGATATCAATTGGACCCTCTAACAAAGTGTCTTCTTTTTGCATCACTTCCCCTTCTGCAGATGTGACAATCATAGTTATTGATGCTTGTATCACTCTCCTTACTAAAGGCCACAAAGTTATAAATTAAAAAAAACAACAACAAAAAAAACAAGAAAAACAAGAAAAACAAGAAAAACAATCATGGCTATTGCAACTGCCCCTTCACTTCTCAACCTTGGCAACAATAGTTGTCACAACTTATCAGGCTTCCCACAAGGGCTTAAAAAAAAAAAGAAACTGCCTTCTAGAGGAGGGATAACGCCCTTGTGTAGCAGTAGGTTCAACATATCCTGCCTTTGACTTTTTTGCCCATATCATGGTTGGTGGTGTGACTGACCACCAAACTGGATTCTAGGGGCCGTGGGAGGAGGGGCGCTTGATGTCCAACAAAGGAAGAAGAGAGAGTGGAGGATGGGCTGCAATGTGTAGACCACGATCTATTGATTCTATTCCCACTGCAAAAAGTTGTCCATCATCAAGAACGTACATAGGTTATATCCAATCCAAGTATAATCATGATAATCGCGGGTTAAGTTCGGGGGAAGAATGTCCTTCGGGACATCCGTTAAAATTGGAACGATACAGAGAAGATTAGCATGGCCCCTGCGCAAGGAAAAAAAAAAAAAAAAAAAAAAAAAAGTTCGGGGGAAGAAGGTAGCTGATGAGAGAAGAGAGAGCATAGAGGGCAGAGTATGAGGAAGTTACTGGGTTTAAAGTGTAAACACTCGGATATGGTTTTTTTTTTTTGTGTGTGTGTGTCCTTTTTAAAATTATTATGTCCATTTATTTGTTGATCCCTTTGCCGTCGAACTCTTTGGTATTCAATGTGGGTAAGAGGAGGAGGAGGAGAGGAGGAGGTGGAGGAGAGATCCGCAAAATGGGCAGAACCCGGTAAACTGGGAAAAGTGAATTCTTAAGCATTGAGCTCATTTTTTTTTTATGTCCCCAAACTTCTTTCTTTATAAACCATTATGGCATTATCTCATATGGCCTTTGACTTTTTTCCCCACCCGAATTCTGGTTCACCTTTTCTTTTCTATCTTTTTTTTTTTTTTTTTGCTTTCTAATTCTGATTCACTTTTTTTTTTTTTTTTCCGTGTTTCATGGCTTACTACTCCTTAGAGTCCATACATGTTTCCGAAGGCCCTTGAGTATTATCTTCTACCTTTCCATGAAGGAATGTCGTCTCGCTTGGCATTTAAGTTCCATTCCTGTTTCCACTGTCATTCCATTTCCATTTCCACTTCCATTTCCACTTCCATTTCCATTTCCGTTTCCGTTTCCGTTTCCGTTTCCGTTTCCGTTTCCGTTTCCGTTTCCGTTTCTGTTTCCGTTTCCGTTTCTGTTTCCGTTTCCGTTTCTGATTCCGTTTCCGTTTCTGTTTCCGTTTCCGTTTTTCCTTTTTAGTTTCCGTTTCCGTTAAACCACTAGTACCTTTGTCGGTTCGAGAATAGTGGGCCTCCAACCTTTCAGGAGGCCGAAACGAATCAACGGTCGCCGATCAGATTTATCAACGGCAGTCGTTGTCAGGCCCGACCTCCTGAAAGTTCGGAGGTAGACCAAAACTTGTTGAAACTGGACGACAAAGGTACTAGCGGTTTAATAGAAATCATAACCATTCCTCAAATATTCCTCTCTTGTACTTTGCAGGACTTCGCAACCCGATTTTTGACAGTGCTGCGCAGACATTATTATGTCACGCCAACCAGCTATTTGGAGCTCATATACACTTTCAAGTCTCTGCTTGCACGCAAGCAGACTGAAATATCTAATCAAAAACGCAGGTACTTATGTAAAAACTTATTTAAGTACTTGGAATTGTTTCTGGCAGTGTCCTGGCAACATGTTCTGTACTATTCTACCAAGAAAAGCAAGAACAGAATCCATCACTTGTGATGCTGGTGGTGTTTTGATGCTGCCTACAGTTTTTCTTCTCCCTTTTTCCAATATCACTGGTGATGGTGATGATGGTGATGGTCCTGGTGATGGTGGTAGCGATGCTGATGCTGATGCTGACAGCGATGGTGGTGATGGCGATGGTGTGTGTGTGTGTGTGTGTGTGTGTGTGTGTGTGTGTGTGTGTGTGTGTGTGTGTGTGTGTGTGTGTGCGTGCGTGCGTGCGTGATATAAAATATCACCACAACTTCCCCTATTCCACCCAGATGAGTAGATCCAAAGTCATAGCAACTTTACCTGTATTGCAGGCAATGTAGCTCATTCATATGCGTTTACTAGTAGTACACAAGGAGAGGGAGTAGCCAACGGGGGGGGAGGAAAAGAGAGAGAGAGAGAGAGAGAGAGAGAGAGAGAGAGAGAGAGCTCTTATACACATATAGATGTGTATAAGAGACCCTTCGCGTTGTTCTTGCGTCTCTCCTTGCACCTCTG
>BFEA01000393.1:1206660-1218768 GCA_003427395.1 Chara braunii | reverse complement strand
TTTTATAAGAAAACAACCGGCTGAACTGCTAGGGATGGTGCTGAGAGCATCCACCACTAGCAGCCCAGCTACTGGCTCCATTCTATTGGTGGGGAGCTACACTTGCTGGAAATCGGGTCCAGCGTCCCTTAATACATATAAGTCTGTTACATAACTTTGAATAAAGTATCAAGAAAATGAAATCTACCTCTTCAGCCAAACCTTAGGCCGCCAGATACTTGTATTGAAACTAGCAGACCTATCTCCTGACTTTACTTACTAGTGAAAAGTAGAACTTACAAAAAACATCAGAAAATGAGATCTTGAATCTCTCCAAGATATCATCATACTGATAGATATCTAGAGATCGAACCTGAAGAGAACTCATATTTTGTATGGGATTTAACCTTATTGCATGGCATACCATTGCAAATCAACTAAAGCCAATTCTGAGGGAAGGAAGGGATCAGAAAAGCATTCCGGTGATCTGAGTGAGGCTCCTGGTGGAAGTGAAATGGTGAAGGGTGTCCTGAAGTGGTGATGAAAAATACGACTGTTGTTAACCATCTCTCAAACTGCTGCCCCAAAGGAAAGAGAAGACAAACATTCAGGCAGACAGGTTGAAGAAGCAGAGGGTCTCTATTTTATAAAGTGCTCCGGTTATGATGATTATGCTTGGGATGACGGTCTAGAAGGTTCTAGATGGATTGGGCGATGACAAATCTAAAAACCGTAAAAACTTGAATTCTTAAATTTATTAAATTCTTAAGATTCTTCGAATTCTAAAATTATGAAGTACAAGCATGTATTTGAATTTCAAAGGTATTCCTTTAACCATTCAAATGGCCATTTCATCAAAACGGAGATTCTTTTTACAATGACCCAGTGACAAATGTTGAAAACACCAGTCACTCCAGAGTCCAGACACATCCAAGGGGGTCCGGGGCTCTGAGAATGCCGGACCCTCAGGCAAGAATTTGGTGAAACTTTTAGAGGCAAATTACTAAATTAGTAAGGTGCTGCGAGGAATGAGCCTTGCGGAACCCTTATCAGAGATACAAGTGTTCTGGGCTGTGGCCCCAGCAAGCCTGAGCCCGCCCTAAGTGAAGGCGGGCCTGAATATCCATGTGAGGCCTGTTTTTGACATTTTTCTATATGTGGGTACTCAGACAGTTGCAGCACGGCAGTTGGTTACAGAGCAATGTGAGCCTCCAGGCTCTTTCCAGAAGCAAAGGGCTGCGCTGTACAGTTGAGCCCAGGGCTCAGGTGGTTGTGCCCTGGGCACACGCTGTGTGAGGCCGACACATCATGGACTGGTTGCGGAGCCAATGAGGAAGCAGCATTGTCGTCACAGATGTGCCACGAACCAATGAGAATGCTGCAAACACTTGGGAGGCTGTGTGGCTGCCTGGACGTGCCTAACTGCGCATTGCCCTGGCCAGTATCTGAAACTGGGCCTCGGCGCAGAAACTTGGGGCCAGAGGCAAGCTACTGGGCCCCCACACGCCTGGCCAGACCAGCCAGCAGCGGACACACTTTCCATAAAGGAAAGTGTGCCCTCCCTGGGCAGGCATTCGGGCCTTGGCAGGCAATGCGGACACGCTGCTGCRTTGCTGCGCTAGTGTCTGCATGGGCGCTGTGGGTCGGACGCGCGCACGGGCACTGAGGTGAGAGGGGCGCTGCGAGGCAGCGGGCGCACAGCAGCCATAGCCGGGCTGCAGGGGCGTAATGCAGGTGATGGCTATGGTGGCGCATGAGGAGGTGATCAAGTGGTGATGAGGGGAGGAGAGAGAACGTACCCGGTGTATGCTGGTGGTCGGCATTGGTGTTGACGTCACGTACATTGGTCTTCGACTTTGGTGTGATCCAGTCGCTTGAACGTAGATAGGCTAGATAGGCTGAGTAGAGTATGCTGGGCGCTGAGCGCCAGACAGTAGGAGGGACATTGGATACAGTGTTGATGTGACCAGGAGTGTTGGCATTGGCACTTGAGTTCTTTGTATTGCTCTTATTTGGATGGAATCTTGGTGCATTGTGCTCTCTGCTTGGTATACGACTATCTGAACTACTTCGTGATTTTGCAACTTGGTTTTCTGTCTATCCTTCTCACCTCTCACTCATATTCCTTGCAGTGCAATTTCATTCATTTAATTTCATTACATGAAAATCTTCATTTTTTACCAAGTGGCTGTTTTCCCCTTTTGTTGCACATTTTGGAACTTGTTTTTTATTTTTTTCTCCTTTGAATTTTTTCCCTTTTGTTTTTGGAAGTTTAGAATTTGCAGTTTCGGAATGCGATCTCAGACTGGCATTGCCTCAAATACGTGTTTTATTCTTTATCCCACTATAATTTCGATTTGTTTCTGGTTTCAAGCCTCACATCATTAGTGGCCATGATTGGAACTGTAGTACGTACCATGCATATGACTGCTCAAGTAAGAAGACAAGATGTTTTTCAACAAACAATGACCAATTTTCAAAAGACTATCTACACAGCATATTGCAGTTGTATAAGTTGACTTATCTCTAAACAACCCAAAGCGGTAAGGCGACAATCATCAACATCGTCTATCGGTCGAGTACCAGTCAGCGAACATCCACAATCTTTAGAAGTCAAGTCAAAGAATTATACATCCATTCATAGGCACAGAAGAAATAGGGACTAGATCGCAGTACAACTAAGATACTGAGATAGGAGGATAAGAAAAGGAAAAAGAAGGAAAAGAAGAAGAGAGGAAGAAAGAGAAGAAGAAAGAGAGGAAAGGTGAATGCATGATATTGTAATGACCCGCCAAAGCACAGATGGAGAACGCTGCTGATTTCTGGGATTTGCTGCTGGAATGTATGCCTCGCTGAGATTCTCGCATTCTGCTGTGATTTCTAAGTCTGTGTGTGTGAGTGCCTGTCTGACAGTCTGAGTGCTTGTCGGCTTAAGTGTGTGTGTGACACGCAAGGGTACTTGCCGGTTTGGAGGCCTCGCAGGGCCGGTACTTACCCGTGGCTGTGACTTTGAAGGTTGCGGCGGGAAAAACACTCAAGTAGCGGGGGTAGGCCCGCAACACTTAGAGCAGCGGGAAAAGCACTCAAGTAGCAGGTAGGCCGGTACCACTCAAGTAGTGGTAGAAGTGTCGGGTACTTGAGGCCGAGCAGAAGAAGATAAAAAGTTGGCATTTTTAGAGGCCCAGTAGCGGTAGGCTAGAGGTAGACCGGTACCAGTCCAAGTAGCCTGAGTCTAGGGCCTGTACGGACGATATCAGGGCCTGCAATGATGTTTCCCTCCGAAAGGGAGGAGGTACCGGTTGCTGGGAGGCCGCTCGGCCTAGGAAGTCACTGCCCAAGAGGCCAGTAGGCCGCTATATCTTCCGGAGGAGCAAGCAGCTCCTCCTCATTTGCGGTATGCAAGGATTGTCGACATGCTGCTGGAGCCAAGCGCTGGACTTGGAGCGCTGCCTGGAGGAAGGAGAGCAGCTGGGCGCTCAGCCTGGCTATGGCGAGCAGCCCAGCCTGAGGAGGAGGAAGAAGGGGCCGAAGGAGAAGAGTGGCGAGGTACCTACCTGGCTATGGTGGACACCATCTTCATCATTTGATTGGCGCTGCATCTGGAAGGCCCCAGTTGGGGTAGTGCCGCACCAATGGAGCTCTAGGCAGAGTCAGGCATGGCGGCCTGATGAGCAGCGACATAGCTGTTTTGTGTTGTCCTCTGCACAAGAGGGCAGAGCCCTTAGTAGTCCGCCATAGCCTTGGCATGTGAGAGGAGGAAGAAGGGGGAAGCCATGGCTATGGTGGACCTATTGTTGTGCTAGTAGTAAGAGGGAACTTTGGATGTTGATTCTGATTCATCCACTCATTGTTATTATTATTATTCGGAAGAAGAATAAGATTGGCGAAGTCAAGGAGGAGGAGGAAGGTGGAGAGAGAAGGGGGATTTGTCATTGGTCTTGCTGGTGTACATCTTCTTCTTCTTCTTCTTCTTCTTCTTCTTCTTCTTCTTCGTCGTCATCGTCGTCGTCTTTCTCTCTTCTTTGGTCTCCATCTCTTTGCAAGTGCTTTCATTTCTTTCACCAATTGGGTGGCATTGTCTTTCATTGTGAATTTGCACTTTGGGAATGACCAGGATCGTAACAATTTCGTAAAATGGTTCTCCCTAATGCGGTGTTTCTTTGAAAGATAAAACACGAAAGGCTCGGCGGCGTGGAACCAGCATGGACAAAAATGATTCACCATTCTTTAAAAAAAATGAAATCCTTGGTCCGGCAATTTTGAGGCGTCAGGCCTCCGCAGGCCTCCACTGGGGGCCACCCAGAAAAATTAGGCTCTGCCCTATGTGAAGGCCCACAGCAGGAAAAGAGTTGGGCAGCTCTGAGTGAAGGCTGGTGTGGGACAGTTGGGAATGAGTGCTGGGTGCAACCTCTCCAACCAACCGGTAGGCTCAGCCTCCAGGTTAGCTGCAGAGGCTGGGCCCCTGGTACTCAATCTGGGAAGAGCCAACTCCACTCCCAGTCCAGTCAACCACAGGCTCCAGGAAGTAACGAAAGGGAGGAGATCACATCATTCCACACATTCGGAGGCACTGGCTGCCATCACTAGCTCTGTACAGAGCACACACCGCCAGGCCAGTGCTCATTCAAGAAGAAGGGTGAGGAGCAGCCACGCCATAGCAGCTCAGCTCAGCTGCAGCCATAGCTGCGGTGAGGCGCAAGAAGGGTGGCCCTGGGGCTGGGGTGACAAGGGGAGAAGCAGACGTACCTACCTGGCGATGGCCGAAGAGTACACTCATGGTGGTCAGACGCTGCCGCATTGTTATGTGAGAGGAGAGAAGACAGAAAGAAAGAGAGTGAGAGAGAGAGAAGTAGGATGTGTATAGAGAGTCAGTAGGAGAGTAGTATAGGCGGTCACATCCTAGCAGAACTGCTACATTCTGGTCCTATTGATGAGTGGAGGCATGAAGTTGGCGTTTGTTGGTCAAGAAACTTCATGTCAGTTGTTTTATCATTTGGTGTGTGCTCTCTGCTGTGTAATTCTAATTTGACTGAACATTTTGGCATCTCGTTTGATGAGAAATGCTATTGAGTCCAAAAACTTTTGATCTTGAATTCGTGATAACAAGGCGCCGCTTATACACTGAGCTTCGCCCTTCACTAACCATTTTGTGTTTTTCCAATTTCGTACTTTGCGCAATGCTTTATGAGGCCAGTAGAAGAGGGCAATTCATAGATAGCATCCA
This sequence comes from Chara braunii, assembly GCA_003427395.1. Lineage (NCBI taxonomy): Eukaryota > Viridiplantae > Streptophyta > Charophyceae > Charales > Characeae > Chara > Chara braunii. The sequence continues at coordinate 1,213,565 of BFEA01000393.1, read as the reverse complement.
CAATCATTTCAATGACTTGGCTAATGATGTATCTTTCTTCCAAACTCAGCGCTGACCAATGTTGAGTTTTCATAAGTTGAATGATTTTCTACGTCGCTCATAATGTGCTTGTTCTGCTTTGAGCTTTTTTTTGCTGCTTGGAAAATTGGTGTTTGCATTGATTGGTTCCTTGCGCGATTCTTATTTTTGTTTTTATTACTTTCAAAGTTTCAATCTTTCATAATTTCCAATTGGACCATCATTTTACAGCAATTGAATTGGGACTCTTTTTGAGATCAAATTCATTTCCTTTTTTGGATGAAATTTACTGTCTTTCCTCTTCAGGCACTGGATACACTGAGCAAGAATGACATATCTGAATTGAAAGGGATGAAGAGTCCACCTGCGCCTATCAAGCTCATTATGGAAGCTGTATGCATCATGAAGGGCATTAAACCCACTCGCGGAAAAGACCCCTCTGGATTTGGCAAGGTAACCACCCAGGAAAAAAAAAAAAAAAAAAAATAATGTCCAGGCAATCCCTTCCTTCACTGCCCACGAATGTTTAAAAAAAAAAAAAAAAACGAAAAAGATTTAAAAGAAAAAGTAGCAACGTAGCACGTCATGCGAGGTAGCACAAGACCACAATGCAAGGTTCACACAGTGAACAGCACATTCACACGACAAGAAAAGCCCGGAGCGGAGATGGCAAGATGAAAAATCCGAACTTCGGCACTTCTGTCAGAACCGAGGCAATTAACACTCTGTTTGTAAAAAGTTACTAAAAACCTAAAAGGAGAGTAGCCGACAACAAAAAGCAGGCTGAAGTCTGGCGTCCCCGACGCCGCGTTTTGCCCGGTGCCAGAGCCGGGAACTCATCAGGGGGATCTGAGCTCGGTATGAGAGGAGTTGCTCATCCCCTCCAACTTCCAACCGATATATAGTTCTTGTTGTTACATTTCCCTTCCCTACTTGTCCCAACACTAGAGTTCCAGTATGCCCTAGAGTACCATCAGTACCGAGTTCCACTACAGCTAATGGCTATCTGTAGTCCGAAAAGACAATAGTACCGACTAAAACACTACAGTCTTCCCCCAAATACAACGTACGGTCATTATAGCTGAATTTCGACTGAAAGATACACCGAATTCAGCTATAATGACTGTACGTTGTATTCGGGGGATGACTGTGGCAATGAACCCAGACTGGAAGATACTCATCAGACGTCGAAGTACAAGTAGTCTCAGATCTGCACAAAGTCTCCAGTTAACGTGAAGTGATATCTGATACAATATCTTGTTACCAATAGACGAAGAGAGTGGAGGGAGAATAGTCAGAGGAGACGGTGGAAGAGAGAAACAGAAACCACACAAGAGTAGCCCAATCAATACCCACTCCTTCTCCGGGCTTCCCCTCGCCTCCACATCATCAATCAAAATATAGTAAAAAGACTGATAAGTCTCGATCACATAGAAGTGCCATGTGTCACTCTTCTCCCATGGAGACAATGAAGACAATCTGCAGCGTACAATATCGATGCCAGCCTCAGGTCAGTATCCCATTCCTCAATCATCGACAGATCCCGATCTCCCTCCTTATCGCAACCAGTCACCTCATGTAGACAGTGTGGCCAATGCCACGTCAGCAGTAGAGACAGGTGGCATGCGCCACATCAATAATGAAGACAGGTGGCAGCGCCACATCAGCAATGTGGACAAGTGGCATGCGCCACATCAACAACATAGACAGGTGGCAGCACCACATCAGCAAGATAGACAGGTGGCAGCGCCACGTTAGCAATGCCTGGCGCACAGAGCAGAAGGCGCCAGCATGTTACCACAGTCCTGCGTCGTCGTCCACAGTACTAGCGCACAGCCAGCGTCCAGCAGCGTCGAGCCAGCGTCAAGCCAGCGACCAGCCAGAGTCAAGCCAGCGTCGAGGCAGAATCGCAAGACTGAATGTTGACCACCTGGAGACCAAGCCTTATGTAGCATTTGACGAGGCTGTCTGGTCTCAGGTCCCCCACCCACAGTCATACAGATTGACTCACAGCCAAGGGCCTGGATTGCATACAGTTGCAGACCTCCCTTTGGTCCTGATGCTGTCTGGGTACCTGCATACAAACAAGTGTGTGCATCTGACTGGCGGCCTGGGCTGGGTACACTTTGATTTTGACTGTTGGCATCCGACAGTTGCCTTTAGTCGACAGTTACTCGTTCAGGCCCGGAATCTCTACGTGGGGCTTTCCCCCCCTTCAGCATGGGTCTGAATGCGGCCTGGCAAGGCCCTCAGGCATTCCACGAGGCATACTGCATGGGTTATTGCACTGTAGTCCTGTCTGAAAAATGAACAGAGTCCAAAAATCCACGAAGTAACAAAACAATGCCAAAAACAACTATAAGACTCAACAAGCTGGACTACCAACCAGATCGCGCAGGAGGGGAGGCTGCTCGTATCACATTCCCTAGTGACACTGTTCGGGCTTTTCTGTTTTTTTTTTTAAACAAAAAAAAAAGGAGCGACAATGGTAGAATGTCAAAAAATCGAAGGGTATCATACAAAAATAGGATGCCTCGCCAAGACCCAGAATGCCTTGTCTTAGAGGCCCAATTTGTCCATGCTAACCCGCCACTCCGGGGTGGACCTCCTCACAAAATTGTGCAGGCCCCCGCTTAAAAATTCCTCCGGGAATCTCTGCCTCCTCATTTCGCGCTTCAGCGAGAGGAGGCACTCCCCAATTCGTCCCTCTTCGTTGGTACAATTGTGGATCCTGTGCAGCATTTCATGGATATCGAGCCTCTTCTGATGATGGCAGACAAAAGATTCGAAGCCCTGGAATCTGCGAATTTTCATTTCACCCTCCTCTGACCAAATTTCTCCCAGGTTATTTGGCTTGTACCGACACTTCACACGCTTCTCCGCATTCGAGATTTCCACACGACACCCAAGAAAGGACAAGCCTGGCCACGGGTGGCCGTCACGGCAGTCGAGGACCTTGAGCACGCGCCTCTTTCGGCGGGCCCGTTCGGGTTCCTGCGTGTTCGGGATGCTGGCGAAATTCCTCTATCCTGCCCGGACAAGATTAACAAGGTGCCAGCTCTTGATAGTAGTTTTGAGTAGGAATCTAGTTGGTCGGGGCCTATCCGTGATCAAGAAGGCAGATCCGTGATCAAGAAGGCAGATGAGCTACCTAGTTCACCCGAGTAAAACGTACGGTCATGACACTGGTATCTGGACTGAATGTGGTCCAAGTTCAGCTATAATGATTGTACGCTTTGTTCGGGTGAAGAAGGTAGGTTGGATGCGGGAGTGTGGCAAGCCCCTCGACAAGTCCTGGTGCGAAACCATGTGAAATGTGCGTCGGGGAATGTGTGTGCATTCAGCATGTATGCCCGTGTGGATGTTGTCTTGGCTTTCTTATGCATTCGTGTTTCCAACACTGGTAACACACATATTTCAACTGACTGGGAGCTGTCTGCAAGGAATATGAGTGTGAACGATATACAGAAAACCAAGTTGTGAAATCACACAGATGTCCAGGAAGTCATGTCCAAGCAGAGAGTACAAAATGCACTGAGAAACCATCCATGTAGAGCAATACAATGAAGTAATGAGTCAGTGATCAAGCCCGTAGGCCACACCAACACAGTATTCAAAGTCGCTCCTCTCCTGTCTGGCGCCCAGCGCCCAGCCTACTCTGCCCGACTATCCTACCTACAGCTGGTTCACGCAACAGGCTCACTTCAACTCTTGAAGACCAATGTACATGACTGTCAACACCATAGCCGACCTCTCTTCATGCACCAGGTACCTATCTCGTCACCCTCAATCAGACCTTGATTACCCCACACTGCGCCTCCTTCCCTGAAGACCACCAGATCACCCGCTGTACCCCCTGGCGCCCAGCAGCCCGGCTATGGCCGCCTGCGCCCCACTGCCCTGCAGCGCCCCACTTCACCACTTCGCGGCCCGTCAGCGCCCTTGGCAGCAGCGCAGCATCAAGCAAAAGCGCAGCCGCACTTCCGCATTGCCAGCACTGGCCACAATGCCTGACCTGGGCTGCCTCACTTCTCTTATGGAAGTGGCAGCCTCCTGGATGCTGCGTGTGGCCTGGCTGGAAGCTTCCAGTAGCTTCCGGTTGGGCCTCAGACCCTGCGCCCAGGCCCGAGACTACAGTTGAGGGCCTGGGCCCTTTTCAGTTGGGCACGACCTGAGTTTCCGGACTTGGGCTGTTTGCTGCATCTGTGCAGGGCTCCCAGGCAGGTGCGCTGGCAGTACTGCTTTTGCAAGGCCAATGGCCTGCTTCCCAATGTATCGGCCCTGCTTTGTGTGTATGTGCCCAGGCGCAACTGTCAAGGCCTGGGCCAACTGTATGACACAGCTTTGTGAGGCTCACGCGTCTACCCAACCAACTGGCGTGCTGCGAGAGCCTGAATACCCACATATGGAAATGTCGAATTTTGCCTCTGACAAATATTCAGGCCCGCCTTCACTTAGGGCGGGCACTCAGCTTGCTGGGGCCTTAGCCCAGATCATGTGATGTCTGATAGGGCCCCTTGAGGGCTTGTTCCTCACATGTCCCCCTTGGCTTGTAGTAACAGAGCAGGTGTGCACTACCTTAGTACCACCCTTGCTCCCTCATGTGTGCACCTACATGTGCTATAATCCGTGTGCATCACGTCTATCGGTTGCCAGAGTGGACCAACTCTTCCCTGTACAGGTGCGATGTAGGCACGTGGGGCCTATTTCCTAGTCTCTGCTCCTGACCTGTTAGTAGTTTACCGCTCGCGCCAGGTCGTAGACAGTCCCAGTCAGGGTACCGGGTGCTATTCACCCGGTATTCTCACTGGCGTTCTATATCCCGCCTTCCTGAACATGTCCGCTCTCTAACTAATTTACAGTCTTCTACAATCTATTTAGTTCCCATCCTTTTCACACCTGGTAATACATACCCTGGCTTACGCTTTTTTACTTTTATTTTTTTAAATGCCCCCTCTGGTGCTAGTGGTGCTGGTAAGAGCAGAGACCACTAGCACCGGGGAGCGCCTCCATCTATTGGTGGGGAGCTTCACCTGCTGGAAAATGGGTCCAGCATCCCATATACAGAATGAGTTGCAGAATGAATTGCAGAATGAATTGGGAGGATATCAAGAAAAGAAAGTCTGAGAGACGCCCGCCAGCATGGCTTACGCTACTCAACCTGGACCCTAATTTACAGCCCGGTTCAGGTTACCTGAGGCAGGGATTTTTCTAAGTCTCCGTGTAACTTCAGGCACGGTATCTTCAGCGGCCTACACCCATTTTTTTCCCATTTCATCTCAACCTCTCACTTCTTAAATCTCTGCAATGCTATGGTACAGCCCGGTCTTCCTCGGGCTCTACATCTGCTCACCCCCTATTCATGACCCTATCACTTCTTGCATCTTTATCCTGCTATGGTACACCCCGGTTTTCCCGGTCTCTAGGCGACTATCCTGCTGTCGTTCACTCAGCGGATGTCCTCACCTCTCCAGCACTCCAATACTAGGGTATATGTCTAGTACCCATATCCTTATCTAGTAACCTGCCTACTCACTCTCAAATTACTGCTCCGCGTACATGTAACCAGTTGTTCGGTCAATGTCTGTAACGCTGCACCGAACGAACCGGTGGCACTGGCAAACATCGCCAGAGCGTCGGAGAAGAGCGCCGGGGGGTAAACCCGACGCTTGAGCTCGATGCTGATGGCCATCGTCGCAGGGACTGCTGCTGCACGACCGGTAGCATGATGCCGGATCCTGTGAATAATTGCTGTCACTGTCCCAACCTTCTCTCTCTTATCAGAATAAGAACAGTAGTCTTGAAAACATCTGAAGAGCATGGGTTTATCGAAGTCACCACCTTCATTCTTGTGTCTGAGTCACACCACGAAACTGATGGGGCCTGGTAACGCTGAAGCTCTGGTTCCTAGGAAGTCCCAGGAGTTCGAGTCATCGTCCGTACGAACCAATATGAGCTTCTCCCCATATGCTCCTGTAAACTTCTGTCGAATGTGCTTAGCTACTGCAACACTGCTCAGGTCAGCCATATCACATGCAACAGCCAATGTGACATCATGTACCAACCTGACCCCCCAGCCGTTGGTCCACCCCGAGTGTACTGAGGAAATCTACTTCATACTTAGCGCATAGAATGCAGGCCAGCAACAGGCTGGAATTCTTTCCCATAGGTATGCCCACACATTGTCTGAGGATCATTGCTCTACACGTGATGAAGGTGTTTTCCATCTCAAAGTTAACCATGTATCTAATCTGGGAAAATCTAACACAGACATACCCTGGCCCTCGGCTTTTCCGGTTGAGGACTACAACACGACCCCGTCTGCTAAGGCTCATCTTGTAAACACCTTTCTTTTCCCATTGCTGCAGCAGCCAATCTCCACAGCTTGGGAAACAGCCCGGTGTGGGAGCGACGTGAACATCTCCTTTATGTCGTAGCTCGCCATCAGGGCGATTGATCTCTCTCCATAAACTCTCAGTTGGTGTCCCGCCTTCTCCAGGTTTCCTTTCAGTAATGTTGTAAATTTGAGATTGAAATGTCTGGCATAGGGAAGTCTCTCAAGCAGGTAGTTCAGCGCTCTTGCTAGCCGCCTCCCAGCAGTCTTGGTATCCTCCGTACAGGCTGGCACAATGGGTCTCCATCGTGTCAGGTACACGACATTGTGGCGGCTCTTATGCCGTGGCGGCTCTCATGCCGCCACGATGTGCACGGAATCCTCAAGCACTTATGTGCAGCTTGTATTGAAGGACAAGAGGGGAGTGTGCGCTGAATCGTCAAACTCTTATGTGCAGCTTATATTGACTGCATGGAGTGTGTGAATTTGAATTCATGTGTGTGAGTTCCTCTCTCTCTCTCTCTCTCTCTCTCCCCCCCTCTCTCTCTCTCTC
>BFEA01000393.1:1184415-1198907 GCA_003427395.1 Chara braunii | reverse complement strand
CTCACACACACACACACACACACACATACAAAAAAAAAAAAGAAAAAAAAAAAAGAAGAAGTGCGGCCAAAACGAGGTGCTCCGGATTCATAGGTCCTGGGTTTGTCATTATTGATACTCACTTTCTTTTGTACTCATTGCTATTGCCTTTTAACGAGTTAATTGTCATCCCGTGGACGGCGGTGGCACCCCGTTGGCCCAACACTCTGTGTAGCGATTGTCGTCGCACCGAGCGTTATCAGAAAAAGGGGTTCCAATACCAGACACGTGGCGAAGACAAACACAAGGAAAGAGCAACCAGGCTGAGGCCCTCCACGTCGGATTCCGAGTTCTGTAATGAACGGCGCCGGGACTTGATTCAAAAAAAAGATCTCATGTGCATACCCCCGCCTTTCCATTCGAAAAGACATCAAGTAGCCCGCATGGAGGTTCAGAGATACTTTTTGGAATAAACCGCCACTCCCCTCGACAGTCGGGCAGTCGTTGATGCTTAGCCACCTCAGGGTATCAGTTGTCGGGCAGTCTTTGATGCTTAACCACAGCCGGGGTGAAGGTAGATTATCGCTTACAGTATCATCATCGATTAGGGGACTCTGCAAGCTGTAGAGGGTTCAGCCTCCTGACTAGTTGGTGAGACTCCAACAAGGCAGTCTGTCACAGCCCCTCATTTGTTGTCCTCTTCTCCTCTCTGCCTACGGGTTACTGGGCAGTTCTGTTTGATGACAATATATACATTTAGGGAGTCACAAGGCTGATTGGGTGGGAGAGGAAGGGGGAACCGCTCGGCACATCACACATAATTTGCATGACTTAGAAATCAGTAGATAAAAATTGTCATTTCCAGGGTTGCCAGGCCGAACGTACGGAGGCCCCTAAGCTGACCCCCGAACGTTCGGGTGTTCGGGTCCCCGTACGGGGCCCGAACCTGAAAGGGTTCGGACCCCGCAAAAATATATTTTGGCACCTAAATATTTTTATGTTTTTCTAAACTTTTTTGTGTAAGTTCTTTGTGATGTAAGGTATCTCCCTGTTAATTTTGAAGCCATTCTGTTTATCCAAAAAAACATGAAAAATCGGCAAAGATGGTGGTGTCAAAACTTGCTTGCCCACTCGCTAATTTGTTTTTTCTCTCTTCTGACTTTTTGTTTTTCCTTTATTTCGGGGCATGAAAAAAAATATTTTTCAAATTTTATTTGTAAATTCTTTATTATGTAAGTTACAGATATATAAATTTTCATGGCATTTGTCACAGCCAAAAAAAACGAAAAATTGCCAAAGATGGCGGTGTCAAAAACGTGCTGGCCCACTCAATAATTTCATTCTCGTTTGTTTTTCCCTTATTTTTATCATTATTATTTAATATTTATTTTTAATAGTTGATTTTTATTTCAAATTTGGCAAAGAATTTGGGTGTAACGGTGAGGCGAATGTTGTTTAGTTTATTCTTATGCATAACATATATTTTTTTCAGATTTTTTGAAGTTTCTTTTTTTTTTTTTTTTTTTTTTTTTTTTTTTTGGGTCCGCGTTCGGCCGAACGGCCGAACGTGTCGAGAGGGGGTCCCCAACGTTCGGGCGTTCGGCCCGTCCCGAACGTCGGCAACCCTGGTCATTTCTATATTTAGAATAAGCCAAGCTATAGCATTGACTACGTACCCATCTATTATAAAAAAAAAAAACAAAGGGTTTCAACTTTCAAGCCACCAAGACATTTCCCAAGCATTTGCCTGTGAAAGGCATTGGGTGGTTCAAGCTACGAGTACATTTCCCAGGCATTTTCTTTTGCCATGCCATGGTCAGCGCCGCGACCTCCAGTGGTCAGGGCCGCCATTGGCTGAAAATATTTTGTCACCTACTCTGAAAAGTTCGCGCCTCGGGTGGCTGGCGGTTTGGCCAAGCTTGGCGAGCAGTGGAGTGCCTCCAGGCCTGGGTGTACTGGTTGTTCAGGTTTCTTAATGGTCATAACAATAAAACTCTCACACCATTCGAACCAAACTTGCCACCTCTACGATTGGAGGCAAGCTTGGTGAAAAGTTAAAACAAAAAATAAAAATAAAGAGAGGTGAAAAAAAAAACTCTCACACCTTCTGAACCAAACCTTTCACCAAAATGCCCTTTTCAGTGCTTGGGGGGTTAACCTATGGGCTGAAAAGTGGGGGTCCCTGTTAACCACTTTTGCGGGGTAGCCATCCTTCTTGATTTTTTATTTATTTATTTTTCAAAAGAAACAAGCTCCGATCTATTCATGGGGAGCATCATGTGCTGAGAACCGGGCTCGACTTCCCTTATGAAGGTTTACATGAAAATGTTTCGACTCTTGAGGTATGGCTGGAAACCGGGTCCAGCGTCCCATCTATCCCAAGGCCTAAGGCCAATCCCTATCCGAGAGCGAGGATGAGACCACTTGGGGGCACCAGTGGGCCCTTCCTTCTCCCTGCTCACCTCCGAAGCCACTACCTTTCTGTACTGCAACACATGCTGAGAACTGCACTATCCTTTCTGGCTAGCATCACCTGCTGGGAATCGGGCCCAGCATCCCATTAAGAAAAAAATAAAATTCTGAAACACATTAGATGGTACTTGAGAACTCCTGAGACCATAAACCGGCTTGAAAGTACACTGCAACCTCTAAAGACAACGGGTGTGGCGGGAACGTATCGGGAAACTCCTCTGCTGGTCTCAGGGGGATGTTGGGGTCGATGGTCATCCAGTCTTGAACACTAATCGATAATCCCGGGGAACCTCCCTCTGCAGGTCCTCTCCGGCCCTCTCACCCCCTCCTCTCCCTCCCTGCCCTGTCTCCCTGCCCCCTGTGTCCTGACCATCGTACCCCACCCCCCCCCAATCCCCACCCAACCAATCCCTAGAGTACGGTGTGATTCTCTCCGAGATGTCCTTAGCTCTGCGGAGGGAATCCAGGACCTGTTTAGTTGTTTCCCACTGTCTGGCAAGCTCCAGTTAAAATGATGTTTGAACTTTGAACTAAGCCTTTCCTCTCCCTCCACCCTGACTTGTTCTATCGCTAGGAAGCAATGCTGCCACCATGGGATGGCGCACACAGGACAGTTTGCCTCCCCAGGTGGAACATGTTTCGTTCGAAAGTATTTCCTTGAAAAGCTGGGTAATGCCCCAATAAGAGTGCCCTCCAGTCCCAAGGCCACGGTGATCCGGGACCATCTGCCTCCAGATTCTGTCCCACCAACGCCATGTCAATACCGCAGCCGGGTATTGTAGGAAGATGTGCTCAATCGTCTCCTCTCTCTTCCGTTCCAGGAAGCTCGTCACACAGCGCGGACACCATGGGAGGGCACGGGCCTGTTGCTCAACCCTCTGCATACTGTTCTTTTGATTGCTCCAGTAACTCCAGTTCTTTCGTTTGCACATTATGTCCTCCACGAGAGTAAAGCATCACATGATGTGCTACCTTTTTTTTTTAACTTTTTTTTTGTTTTGTTTTTTTTAAAGAAGACAAGCCCCATGATGTGCTATTTTTTTTTTGACATGAAACATATAAAGTTTGTAAATTTTGTAAAGTTTGTAAACATATTTTGATTTCAAAGGCATTCATGGTCATATATCTGCGTGAGTCTGTGCACTGCATTTGAGTTGACTCATTGTATGTCCTTCTCTCTTCATGTTATTGATAACATCAATCACTTCTTTTTCTTCTTGGTATTCTTGTTTGTTTGTTTCTTTTGTTTGCTTGTTTGTTTGTTTGTGTGTAACTGCTTTTATCTTTAAAAGATACACTAACAATCCTGATCTTGAGCCAAGCAAAATTCTGGTGGTATCGAAGGCGGCATACGGAATGTCGTCTTGGATAAGAGCGATGGAAGCCTACGATCGCGTCACACGAGTTGTCGCGCCAAAGAAAGCAGCTTTATTGGTTGCAGAGGCAGAATATGAAGCTATCATGGCGAATCTTAAAAGCAAGCAAGAAAAGCTGCAGACGGTGAAATAAGTCTAACAAAGCCCTTTTTTTCCTTGTTTGTTTTTCCTTGTTTGTTTTTCCTTGTTTTTTTTTCCTTTTTTTTTCTGTTTAAATCACTAGTCCACACGAACCTAAGTTGTGCTCTTACCGGTATACGCAGTAAGAGCACTTGGCTTCGAGCCTGGCCTGGTAGTGAAAGCAGCAGGCCACTTTGAAAAGGCGCAGTTTGCAGGCTTGCGAGCCTTGGAAGGCAGCTTAAGTTTGTGAACTGAGGGGCTCCTGTGAACTGTTGCTTCAAAGCTAGGCATAAACCTTCCTATGTATCATTGTATCATTTTCACTCGTGGTTAATAGGTGGTGTCATTTTCTGAGATTTGAACGAATTTCATGAGTGTCAGCAACCTGCCCCAGTCCTGGTCCCAAGGTTCCAAGTCCCATGCACCATAAAGTTACAGTATGGAGGAGGGAATGTGAGGCTCAAGGCCTCAGTAAACGCTTTCGGGCCTGTTCAGCAACTAAGGCCGCCCTAAGTGAAGGCGGGCCTGACTAGTTACGTGAGACGTATTTTTGTGTTTTTCCCAACTGGGGAAAATCAGACAGTTAACACAGCGTCAGTTCGCAGCCAGGAGGCTGTGCTTGTGTGGGTTCCATTTTCGTCGTTTCATTTCTATCTATTTTCGGTAAGGTCGTGCAGTGCAGCTTCGCTAGGACGGGTTCGTTTGGGGTCTCCGACAGCAGAAAATAGGGTCCAGTCGCAGTTGTCCCTAAGACCAGTTGTAGGGCAGGTTATCTTGTCAAGGTCGTTGCAATTTAGTATAGGGCGCCGTCCATTGTTTCTCTTTTGAGGGAGTTTTTTCCCGTTGCAAACTGGGGGCGGGCGATATGGGTCTGGGTCGTTTCCACGTTTGTTTTTCTACTCTTCTACTACATCTTCCCAGAAATACAGTATCGAAGCATTCTGCTGTTTACTACGACCAAGTCACTAAATCTAGAACGGACTGCCCTGCCTCGTTGGCAGAGCTTACTAAGAAAAGAAAAGAAAAAGAAAACGTACTGAGGGCACACTCACACTGGCAGGGATCACTATGCTCTCATGTTAGTCTGTTATCATCACTCTCAGTTCTTTGTACAGGGACGCTGGACCCGTTTTCCAGCAGGTGTAGCTCCCCACCAATAGATGGAGCCTCCCCGACAGTGCTAGCGGTGTCTGCTCTTATCAGCACCTCTAGCAACCGATCGGATTGTTTCCAAGAAAAAAAAAAAAAAAAAGGGCACACTCACACTACCACGTATTTTTGCAAAATCGCAAATTTTATGTAGTTTTTCGGGTCACACAAAGCACGTATTTTGCGTGTTCACACAAAAGGGCACGTAAATGTTAGCGGCCTGGACAGCCGCGGGCTTAGATATTCGTATTTCTTTTTCCTCTACTGCTTTCTGCAAGCAAAAAAAAAAAGAAAAAAGTGCATTGTGCTGTCTGACTGCAGGCAACGTATTTTTGCATCTCAAGGCCAGGTCGCGACCCTGTCTTTTCTGCTTTGGGCAACAAACGGGTGACCAGTGTGACCCGCAGGTGCCATATAAACGCAAATTCACATACGTAAAATTTGCGGAAGTACGTGCTAGTGTGAGTATGCCCTGACTTTCGGAAAAAAAAGGAAGAAAAAACGTACTTAGGGTCTGATCCCACCATACTTGCAGCACACCGACGAGCGCTGCACCACGCACACGTGCCGCACTGTGCACAGCGCACGGGGTGCGGCGCACCCCAAAAATAAGGGGTCGAGAAAAAAAAAAAAGTTGGGAAGGGGTGTTTTAGACCCGAGTGGAATGTCGCATCATAAACCACAAAAAAATATTAACAAAAATTTGAGGCCGCGCGGGGCCTCCGAAAAAAAAAGGGGGGAAGTTCGTTTTTTTGTTTGCTTGTGTGTGTGTTATGCTTCTATTGCGAGGCTCGTGCGACAATGTCACAACACGCTGCGTCCTGATTTGTGTTTTTTATGAACAACACTCGAAAAGTTTTGCATTACAACCAGGAGATTGCAAAGAGTGATGGTGGAAGATTGACACCAGAACAAGCAAAGGCAGAAAACGTCCCATAGCCATACTGCGGAATGTTCACGAGACAGGTACACACTCAAACACCAAGGCATAGCTGCAAGCACAAAAAATGATCAACCCATTCCTACCGAACTGCTTTAGCCGTTAGGACAAGAGCAATCACCGGGAAGGGATTACCATACAAAGCATCGAAAACTCCCAGAACAATCAGATCCACTGGGAGACCCTTGCAGCAGTTAGATAGAATTTTCCTTCTCCACAAGACGCAAGGAGATGCACAACACTGCCTCACCACGACGTCATTAGAAGTCGTAAACAGGGTGAACACTGAAACCTTGAAAAAACTCGACGTGACAAATTCAAATCAAACACCGATACTCATCGCCATCGTAAACAACCGCTAACTGGCACTAATCCAAGAAGCGAGGGTGCAATAGGCCTCGTCACCTCCTACCCACACGAGGGTCACGGAATCAAGACTAAGTAAAGCACGCTAACCCCTTAGCTCCGCCATATTTAGAGATGACCTGCAGCCAACCGAGGGCAAAACATCACTACATCCATGAAGTATACAGGATCCGGTATCCAAACCTGCAGAATACACAACCGGGCTCCATACTCCCTCCATAGCATATGGAGCAGATACCCAACCATCCCACCGGAAGGATCATCAGGCGTCACACCTGATTAAACAAGCCAAACTGGACCCCGCCTCCGGGGGACACGCGAACCCTCCATCCTACCACCAAGCGCTATCACCCGACGAATTCAAACCTGAAGATCATACCAAGCACGGGAAGTCCCCTCCGAAAGAAACCCAGCCGCCACAGCAGTATTCATAACAAGAAAAAAGTACTCCATAACGAAATTCACAACGCCGTAACCACGCAGGGCTCATACGAGACTCCCAGTCGACCCAGCGTCAAAAGCAGTATGCCATCCCAGTCACACGCCACCGGAGATGCACCTACGATCAATCAACACATCCGTGAAGAGACATAGTACCAAGCCCATCTCCTCACCACGCCGGACGTCAAAACTCATACAATACTCCGCACTGCCCCGCCGAAACCCTGGGATATACACGACGGCAATAGAGAGTTCACCCTCCAATCCTAATGCATAACCTTAACCCGATCCACCTCGAAACACAAGGGCAGCGTAACTAACACGAATCCCAGCTCACCCAAACGACCCCCCCACAGTAAACAGGCACTCCGAGAAGCACCAGCCTCCATAGCACCCAGGCGGTCCTCCATCCGGCACCCTCATCGAAGTTCGATACTCACAGCAGCAGATCCACAAAAATCCAAGCTCCTATTCGTGCGCAAAGTGAACCCCAATCCCGACCATTCCAATACACCACCACCACGGCGCCATACTCCCCGAAAAATCAGAACAGCACCATTAGTAGGGGATGCAAAGCCTCCTGCCAACTTGAAATACAATGGTCCAAGGGAGGGATCCACGGGGGACCATGGCAATCATTCGGGAATATACAGACAGTAGGGGATGAGGAACGCCATAGTAGCATCACCAAAAACGACACTAGAACCCCACCGCCTTGAAGAGCCAACCAAAATGCTAACCCAAAAAGGCTCAAAATACATGGAAGGGGAGGACTCGCCGGACAGACAGACAATGGGAGGGAGCAAGCCAGCCACGTGGCACGGCATAGTGCACCAAGAGAGAGGAGGGAAAGGACGATGGAGAAAAGGAGGGAAATCCTGAAAGGTGCGGTGAGAAGGAACGGGGAAAACCCAGAGACTGCCATAATGTCCATTCGAACGGGGGATGATCCACACCCGAAGCACCGTCGCTAAGTACAGAAGCGATCGCCAGGCCCTACACCACCTCGTGGAAAACGGGGAAGACGAGTTACGACATCCACCACCGAGCTGAGCCGAACGAATGACTTGCAGTTCCAAAAATAATAAGAAGGCCAAGTACGCCATGAACGCAATCAAAAAGATGAGGGCAACGTGGGCAGCCGCCAACAGCTCCTGTGAAACCACGCGTTCATTGAACGCGGGTTTTCCGTTCAGAAATTGAACGGAATGCACGCGCGTTCAATGAACGGGACCGAACGCGGAGTTCAATTCCGCGCGGGGAAAAAAAAAAAAAAAAAAAAACCTCAAAAAATTCCGAAAAC
This sequence comes from Chara braunii, assembly GCA_003427395.1. Lineage (NCBI taxonomy): Eukaryota > Viridiplantae > Streptophyta > Charophyceae > Charales > Characeae > Chara > Chara braunii. The sequence goes on along the minus strand of BFEA01000393.1, from coordinate 1,190,761 downwards.
AAAATATGTTATGAAGAAAACTAAAATAAATAACATTTGCATGAGCATAAGATCTAAATTCGTTACCAAATTGGGAAAAAAAAAATAGAAAACAGAAAAAAATGAAGTAAAAAAAGAATTGAAATTAGTGAGCGAACACGATTTGACACCGCCATCTTTGGCGATTTTTCGTTTTTTTTTGCCTTAGCAAAATGACTCCAAAATTGAGAGGCATGTACCTCACATCACACAGAACTCATAAAAAAAAAAATTATTCTTAGGCATTAAAATATATATTTAAAAAAAAAAAAATAAAAAAAAAATTGAACGCCGTTCAATTTTGAACGCGAACGCGCAATCCGCGTTCAAATGCACATTTGAACGCGAACGCGCGTTCACGGCGTTCAAACGGTTACACAAAACAGCTCCATCTCCACAGACTCTCAGCAATCAAAGCTTTTAAAACTTCAACGACGATGCGTACAATAAAGCCTACGAAGGAAGCCATCACAACACCACAAGGAACAATCCACAGCCGATCATAACAATACAATGCACAAACAACGTGTCGGGAGGGGCAGACCACGTTAGCAGGCAACTATAAAAAGCGGGGAGAAGAAAACACGGGGAAAGGGGATAAAATAGGAATAGAGATAGAAATCCCAATTAGTCAAATGGCCCCAATGTGCCAACGCATGACAAGAGGGCGGTGGAACACGTCCTAAAGTACTTTTCACCGATTTCCACCTCGCCGGATCTTCAGAGAACTAAGCCTCCCTCATAGCATACCGAAAGGGACAGGAATCTCCATGGCCATGACCCAGATTCCATAGAGAAAGATTTGGAGAGAGGTGGGAAAAAACATGGGCTAAGGCACATGGAGGGGGGGCAGGGGGTGGGGGGTGGGGGGTGGGACCATGAAGCACAAGATGCATTACCGCGCCAGGCGCCATGATCCGCTGAAGTTAAGGGGAACCGGGCAAACCTCCAGTGAATAATGACAGCGACCAATTCCCACGTCGTGGGCTTGAGAGGAGCGGGAAATCCCTTGACAAGGCGCCGCCGCTACGCGAGAAGACTACGCACAACCCGGGCTATACAACCGATGGAATAAGCACACCTCCCCAATACTCCGAACGCTCCACGCACGCCACCAGACGATGACCAATAGGCAGCACTCGTACGCAAATCGCAACGGTGGCACAACCATCCCTCCCTCAAGCACACCTATTCAAGGCGTGAATCCGAGACGTACCCAGCGCCCCCCACCCCAGCGCTACCATCCTACGCAAAGATCGTACATAATTCGAACCTTCCTACGACAAGGTAAGCAGCAGCCTCCGACAATTAGGACGCACCACGTCAGCCGCCCGGCGAAGGCAGATGGTGGGCAAGAGCACGCAGCGATGGCACAACCTCCACACATCACCACATCACCTCCCCCGTAATGCAAAACCCAAGGGGTAATCCGAGCTCCCTACCACAGTGCCGCACCTCCGAAAGAAAATCGTACCAGAAACCAAGCCGCCCACACGACGGAGTACGCGCCACTCACCGAAAAACTGGAACACAGACCGCCCGCCAAATGGGAGGCAAGCGCACGTAGCAATAGCATCCCCACAGTGTCCCAGTCACACCTCCCACGCATAGTGTGAATCCGAGGAGTCCTCCGAACGTACACCAGGAGGGATCACGGTGTCGGGACTGGTGGGTCCCGAATAACTTCCCATCATTCGAGAGATTGAATACGGACAATTTGTGGACAACAGAGAAATCTGGAATGAGGAAGCAGGAGAGAGAAAAGACAAAGGATTAGGCCGCAGAAGGGAGTGATGCCCTGAGGAGAGAACCACAGGAAGAAAGAACTAGCGGCGGCAAGCAAGCAAGCGCAAGAACAGGGGCACATAGAACATAGCAGGAGGCCGGGAAGACTATCGGAATGCAATAAGACTAAGGCCAAAGGGCCCTTTGAACTAGCAACTGTAGCGCGACAACAATAAGGGACTGAGGAAGTCGAGGGATGGGCGGCCAGGAGCCGCGGGAAGCCAGGAAATGAGGGGCCAACGTGGGGGCCACTTACGGGAGCCTCAGAGCGGAGGCCCACGACCAAAGAAATCGGCACGCACAAGGCGCGAGGAAAGACTAAGGAGAGGGGTCGCTATGAGGCGACAAGACGCCCAAGTGGCATGGGACACCTCGGGGAAAGGCACCCGGGGCCACGTGGAACTAAGTAAAAATAATGGCATCCGGGGCGAAATGTGTTGGGGACCGCCGACGGGACTAAGTGTCGGGGACCACCGGCGGGACTAAGTGTCAAGGACCGCCGACGGGACTAAGTGTCGGGGACCACCGATGGGACTAAGTGTCGGGGACCGCCGACGGGACTAAGTGTCGGGGACCACCGGCGGGACTAAGTGTCGGGGACCACCAACGGGACAAGTGGCGGGGACATGTGAAAGTCCCAAGAAGARACGGYRGCACCDCRTGAGGGAAAAATAATAAATGCAAGGTGCACCGTCAAGATCGACATCTTGACGGCCAAGAATATTAGCACCACTAGTGCAAGTACTAGTGGTGACAAACGGGAAGACTAAAAGGAAAAGGAAAAGTAAAGAAAACTGAAGTGGGAGGCATGGGAGCAATCCGAAAAATCTCGGATCAGCCTCCCTCAAGAAAATAGAGTCAAATGAGACCCCATGTGAAAAATAGCCCTCCGGGAGATAATCGGAGTAGGAGGGACCATTGTGGGAGAAATGTAGGAGTAAAAGGAGGCTCCCATGGGCATGGGAAGGCCATTATTGCAGTCCGAGAAATAACGGACTGCACCTTAGGCATAAAGAGGGTCAAAATTAAGAGGAAGAGGCTAGAAAAGGGCCTTAACGGCCACTTGACATTTGGCATGCTAGAAAAAAAGAAAGAAAAGAAAAGAAAATGGGGGAGAATAAGACAAAAAAGAGTGAGAGGGAGTGAGTGAGTTGGCCGTCAGTAGGGACTGCCATAGGTAGGTACTGGCAGGTCCCTACTGTCCAAGAAAGGAGGAGAAAAGAAAAGAAAAAAAAAGAGAAAAAAGTCTTAACGGTAAAAAACGGTCAGTTGGGGAGATTCATCCGTGACTAGATTCATTCTGGAATATGGCGGTTACAAAGGACTTGGATTTTCTTTGATTTTTGCAGAGAAAATCAAAGAAAATCAAGGCCTCTTGCAATCGAAATAAAACGGAATGCATGCATGAGGAGAAACATATGTTTTAGGTGCATCCGGAGTCAAAATCACGGCCGGATGCACTTGGGAGCTGGCCATTTCTTTTTCTTTTGAGTAAGGGCTAGTTGTGGGGCATTGGGGCTAAGGAATTGACCCCCATTGCAGTCCGAGTTGCAACGGACTGCATGGGAGAGAGAAAACACATGTTCTAGGAGCATCCGGAGCCAATATTGAGCCCGGATGCACTAGAAAATTTAACGCTTCATTTTCTTTCAAACATGGGGCAAGTTGTGGGGCTGTGGGTATGGAAAACAGCCATGACTGCAGTCCGAGAAATTACGGACTGCATGGGGATGCCAAGGCCAAGGGGAAATGGGCTACGACAAGCCAGGAAGGCTAAAAAGGAGCAATTTCGGCAAGGGGTAAGTAAAGACGGTAAACGGCAACAGTGAGATGAGATCTCACGGCCTAGAAAAATCGGCACACATGTAGAAATGATGGGACCACCAAGGGCAATGGGCCCCAAAAAAATAAAAATGGGACGCCGTCCGGAATGTTGTCGGAGACCAAATGGGTCAAAATAATAAAAATCAAAAAACGGGACATGCCGGCGGGACAAAGAAATGGAGCTAGTAGGAAAATGGCGGGGACTTGGGATGTCCCAAGGGGACCATGAGCAAACACAATGAATAATTGTGCAAGCAAGCGGCACCGTCGAGATCAAGGATCTAGGCGGTGGAAAATATTAGCACCACTAGTGCAAGCACTAGTTGGAGCAAGTGAGGGAGCCATGGGAGAAAAAAAGTGGAATAAGGGTGTTGGGAAGGCTGCCCAGTAGTCCGGGATATCTCGGACTAGCAAGGCATAAGAAAATAGAGCCTTGAGAGACCCAACATGAGAAAAAGGCTGCCCTTAGAAAATCGGAGCAACAGAGGCTCAAAATTTGGCAAACGGGAGCAAAATGGAGCCCCATAGGAGCATGGGGGTGCCATTATTGGAATCCGAGATGTAACGGCCATGTAACGGCCATGAACCTGGCCTTGAATGAGGCCCTAGGGCCTAGAAAGAGGGTACACAGCAGTTTGACACTTGTCACAACAAAAATAAAAGAAAAAGAAAGAAGAATGAGAGAAAAAGGAGGGAGAATGAGACAAAAAGGGAGAAAAGAGTGGAGGAGAGTGTGCCGGGCTATTGGGACCTGCACAGTAGGGACTGGCAGGTCCCAACAGTGACCTCATCCCTCCTAGAATGAGGGAGGGCAATCCGGATTGCAGAGATATGGCCCTTAGGGCCATATTTCAATAAAATCTGAATTAAAAAGTTGAAAATGAGAGAAAATGCAAAAAGGAAGTGGCCAATTTTCTTTTGGACCATGGATCTGAGATCATATCTCATGGTAGAGAGGAACTAGCCGTTTTTTGTGGGCCAGCTCAAAACGGCTAGCTCCGGAATGAGGTGGCAGCTCAAAATGGAAAGAAACAAAAGAGGGAAAAGGACAAAACAGTGCATTTGGCCCAAAAAGAGAGCCAAATGCACCAAAAATTGAAAAACTGGACTTAGGGGCTTAAAATTGAAGCAAGGGCTACTAGGGGGTAGCTCGGATTATTGCTGGCATTGGATCTCAGCCAGATCCAAGGCTGAAAATGTGCCGCCATATGGAAAAATGCTTCGGCCTACTCAAAAGAGTCAAAAGAGGCCGAAACTTGAAAAAATCGAGAAAAATGCCTTGTTTTTTTCTTTCAAGTATTGCTGCCCAAGGCCTTTTTCTTTCAAGTATTGCTGCCCCTTGGGCATTAGGACCCTAGGGGACAGCATTTGAGCAATGAAAAAGAGGCCGGGGTAGGCCAAGAGGCAGTCCGAGCTGGTACCAACCACTTGGATTGCATGTACTTGGCCAAAATGAGGCCCAGGTACTTCCAGGAGGGCCTAGTGAGGGAATTTTGCCTTGGGGGTACTTCGGTTCACCTCAAGGCTCATCGGAAGGCTCATGGGCTGGCCGGACTGCTGGTTTCATCCTACATAAGCTAAGGATGCAGTCCGCCAGTCTCATATTTGCATGAGGAGTGCCCATGCTGCCCAAGTGAGCTCACAGGAGCACATTTGCACTTGGAGTGAGAGGAGAGGAGCCCATGCTAGTGGGAGAGCTTAGAGGAGACTAGGAGGTAGTGAGGAGGACTCTAGAGGATAGTGATGGTAGGAGAGACACCTGGGAGGTGATCCGCCATATCCCCCCTGGGTGTAGGAGAGAAGGAGAGGCTAGAGGAACCCCATTAGCCCTCCTAGAGGGGAAGACTCCATAGCCATAGCTGGGGGAGCTTGCCATAGTCTGGGAGAGAGTAAGGAAGGAGGAGAGAAGGGCTTGAAGAAGGAGGAAGCCATAGCTAAGGAGAAGTTGTGCAAGGAGGAGGAGAACTTCATCAAGATTGAGAGTCCATCTACAAGACACTAGCAAGGTGAGTGGAAGGAAGAGGAAGCTTCTTCTTCTTCTTCTTCTTCTTCTTCTTCTTCTTCGTCTTCTTCGTCTTCTCCTTCTTCTTCCTCTTCTTCTTTTCCTCTCTCTCCTTCTTCTTCTTCTTCTTCTTCTTCTTCTTCTTCCTCCTCCTATTCTCTTCTTCTTCCTCTTCTTCTTCTTCTTCTTCTTCCTCTTCCTCTTCTTCCCCTTCATCATCTTCTTCATCTTCTTCTTCTTCCCCTTCTCCTTCTCCCTCTCCTTCTCCCCTCTCCTTCTCCCCTCTCCTTCTCCCCTCTCCTTCTCCCTATTAGTGGGATATTGCAACTCTTGTTTTTCATTCACATGCTAATAGGTAGTGTTCCGATTCATCTATGAGTGATCTCAAGTTGATTACTTGTGATTTGGGCTACTCAATCTCTTGTTTTTCATTCATATGCTAGTAGGTAGTATTCCGATTCTTCTATGGTTGGTCTCAAGTTGTTTACTTGTGATTTGAGCTCCTCTAACCTTTGTTCTTCACTCACACAATAGTAGGAGATCATCCGATTCTTCCATGGATGATCTCTTGCTCAAAGCTTGTGAGATAACCTAGTGCAACTCTTGTTTTTAATTCACCTGTTAGTAGGTAGTGTTCCGATTCATCTATGGATGATCTCAAGTTGATTACTTGTGATTTGGGCTACTCAATCTCTTGTTTTTCATTCACATGCTAGT
>BFEA01000393.1:1151303-1167774 GCA_003427395.1 Chara braunii | reverse complement strand
TGGGCTAGACATGTTCCATAAGTTTGGGTGGTCTAGCCTTATGCCCTATGCAAGTTGGGTATGAGAGATAAATCATTGAAAGACTACGAACTATGGTTTGCTAAGGTAACTTGGGATGGGGAGAGAGTGCATGTTTGTGGGTTGGTCTGCATGTGATTGCGTGATGCCACTTCTTAGTCTGAGTTTGGATTTGATAGGTAGTTGMTGTARTTGCTYGCCACGTGCTAGAGCCATAGGAGTTAGAATCATTTCCTGCATTTGCTGGGCTCGTTTTGTTTTCACTTAGATCAATTTCTGCATTGTCTGGGGTCTTTGATTCGTACTTGGGCTTGTATAAATCTTGGTAAGCCACTTTCTCTATGGGAAGCGCTGCCGAAATTTCTACAAAATCAGGGAGTTAGCCAAAGTTGGGCCCTGAAGGATCAAAGTCATTTTCAGATTCCAAACTTRGCTTTGTATAAATCTTGGACTAGCACTTTCTCTACGGGAAGCGCTGCCGAAATTTCTACAAATCTAAGGAGTTAGTTGAGATTCTATCTGACACAACTTAGACTTTATGTCTAAGTTCAATTCTGACTTAGTATAGATCTGGGGAGCCTTCCTCTCTGAAGGAAGTGCTGACCAAATTTTTGCTAATTCAGGGAATTAGACAAATTTTGACGTTCTGGAACCCAAAGGTTTGACTTTTTGGACTAGTATATTTTCTGCGATGTCACTTTTCCTACGGGAAGCGTTGCCGAAATTTTCCTAAGTTAGAGGAGTTAGCCTATATTTGGACAAGTGACGACCTATGTAGGGGAGGCTATGGCGAGATCCACCTTACGCTGAGTGCTATCTAGAGGTGGACCTAGACTTGGTTAGATATGACGGCTCGAGTAAGGTCAGGAGGTGAAGGTTACTCTCCCTGAGCGTGTAGACTTAGCTTGAGATTGGCCTGGCTTGTGTCACAGGTCTCTTTTATCAAGTCGCTTCAGGACGTGGGCTGGACTCAGCTTGATCCTATTAGGATCACCTTCTGTTATCACATATAACAGGTTGGTTGCCTACTCGTCGGTTACGACTCAACCTCAACCCACTCTCCTTACTCAACCTAAAGAGGCTTCAACCCTGGTGATCTTTTCTGTTTTGTTAAGGTTTCACCCGGACTTTTATTGAATGGCCATTTAACAAAGGTACTGAGTATTTATTTAAGGTTGGTTGGCTGGAGGTTGGTTGGCTGGAGGTTGGGGCTTGCGTGGCTGAGGCAAAGGGTATGAGCATGGAGATTGGTTGGAGTTGACTCCGTGTAGTGTATGGACTTTTGCCTGACTCTTTGATGGGATTGCAGGTATGTTCTGTGATTGGGATTATTGGATTGGACTGCCTTGCGATCTTATATATGTGCATGAGGAGACCCACTGTGATTGTGAGATGTGATCGTCACACGTTTATTCCCATGTGTGTTTATATGTGCATAATGCGTACCTATGTGGGATACTTGYGTGGCTTGAAGAACCCGCATWTTGAGGACTTAATTGGGAATAGGGGGCTAGCAGAAGAGGAATGACCCCTCTATTTATATATACGCTTCTGAAGAAATTGTGGTCGGAYGTTAGYCCTGAGCCTAGAATACGAAGGTCCTCGCCCAGGACGACCCRAGTCCCAGGACTAGCTCTAAAAAGTTCCACTTCCGATAAAAGTCGAAGGTACTTTCCTTGTTGGGTTTTGTTTTGGTGGAACGATAAAGTTCCGAGCGGAAGGGTCAGCGTGTCGCTGGTGATACGCCAGACAACTGACCACCGCTCCAAATCCCTTCGTGCCCTAGGGACCGTCTTACCCCGCACCCTTTGGGACACCTCAGGGTGCAGAAGGCGGTAAAGCCCACAGGCTGGTTTTGCGCCCGCTAAAGGGTTACCCCCCCCCCGTAGCGTGCACTTCAGCCGACGACTGAGCATCGGAAGCAACCGCATGGCTCAGAATAGGCCATTTGGGTATGGGCACCACATAATGCGTCGTCATCGCAGTTACTCACATAGAGCTGCTTAGTGAATTGGTATGCGTGGATCCTACGTTCGAGCGATCTTATACTAAACCTCGCGTACGGCAGTTACCGACTTCCACTGCGCAAAGTCATGGGTTGGATACTAAGGGGCTAGGAGTGTGTCGCGTTGTACGTCCTTTGCGTCGTTCAGTACTTGTGTGCGTGTGTGTGTGTGCTTTACTTTTATGTACCTTATAGTGGTGTGCGTGTGGCGTGTGGGATACGTCCTAGTCGACCGGCGACGAGCCGCGCTTGGGACCTCAGCCCCCCAAGATGTTGGTTCGCTTGCGGGTCCGATAGAGGCGTAGTACCGCGCGTACCCCTTATGCTACAGCGAACGAGAAACGCCCTCGGCTGGTCCACCTCTGCAATTGCAGCTGATCAGCTTTCGTAGTGTGGACTGGTCGCTCGGCTGGGATACCCCCACCGAAGGGAGGTGACAACTCCTGTAAGGTGGAGGTAGTCGTGCCTCGCGTAGGCCCTGTCCTGTCGTAGGGGCTCGCGAGAGGTATGGCTGGCGCACCCGTCCGGAGCGGCCTAAGGAAGCCATGTATGTATCGCAAGAAGGGTTGTACCCTGACTCCTACGTGACGCGGCCGGGAGGGTCCCGCGCTACCTCTGAGTGGTGCCGGACCGAAGCGCACGACAGGTGGCGCCGTTGCCAGGGATGACGGTTGCCTGCCGTTGTCCCTGGTGGAACGACATCCGGGTATTAGGATAAGGAAGAAATCAGGCATGAGTGGGAGATTTGAAGTGAATTCGTAGGTAATACTACATGAGGGTGGTAGGATTATAGTAACTATGCGGGGAAGCCCTTAGTGAAAGTAGACCTTGTGAATGTAGGTCTGGGAACGAAAGGGACGTGGGTGTCAGTTAAAGTCTGAAACGCCCAAGGGCTAAGTGGTTAGATCGATAGGCTTATGCTGGAGTGAGAGTGCCGAATAAACTTGTCTGTGTACCTCGTCTTACTACAGGGAAGTTAAGTGAAGGACAGGCTGCTAAAATGACAGGCGGCATAGGCGACTGTTCAGGCAAGGTCCTGACCCTCGATGATCTCATCGAGGCGATGGACAAGCGGGAGAGAACGCCGAGGAGTGTCCCCAAAGTCGACACCTTCCACTTCAATGGGGAACGGGTCTCTAAATGGCTGGACCTAGTGGAGCAAGCCTTGGTGGGAGTACCAGACGAGACGAAATTCAAACGCATCCTGCAGTATGTGCTCCATAAGCACCATCCGGAAGTATAGAAGGTGGTCGACGACGCCAACGGCGACTGGGCTAAATTTAAGGAAGGAATGCAGCGGAAGTATAGGTTGGGGGATGACCTGCTGACTATGGCGGACCTAGAGGCAATGAATAGGGACGACTTCACCACCATTGGGGCATTCCTGCAAGAATTCAAAAAGAAGGCGAGAAAGGTACATGGGATATCAGAGGAGGCGCAGTGCGCCGTCTTCCTGGGACTGCTCACCGCATCTGAGACAATTAAGCTAACAAGCCATGGGGGAGGAAATGCCAAACTTACCTGGGCCACCATTGACGGAGGGGTGGAGGTTGGAGGCCTTGACCAGGTCGAGCAGCACCAGGTGAGGCTACAGAGGCAGAAACGGAAGGACAGGGATGCGGCTGGGTCGCCAGGAGTAAAGAAGATCATAACCGACGTATTAGCAGGGCTGGACCCGGTGATACAGCGGAAGGTGACGGCGGCAGTCCAGGAAAAAGGCAAGGGGGCCGTGGTAGAGGAGGCTACCCAGGAGGGATGGGAAGAAGAGGAGCCGGTACCTCCACACCTTACGAAGGCGGAGCGTAAGCAGCGCAATGTAGCACAAGGCGGACAAGGGTCAGGAAAGGGCCAGGCGCCTCAAGTAGTGGTAGCGGCATCTCCGAGCTCGTCCGGGCCGTCAAGTAGTGAGGGCCTGTCGCAAGCACCAGTGCCACCATTTGGGCACTGGCCGTGGCCCCTAGTTAATACCTATGTACCCTGGAGTGGCCCAACGCCGTCTGGACAGGTAATACCCTATGCTAGGCCCCAGACAAGTATGCCACCCACGAGCTACCCGGCCGTCCAAACTCAGCCAGCGGTACCGCCGACCCCAACGCCCACAAAAAGTTTACAAGGCAGTGTGGAGGGTGCTGGTAGTCAAGGCCAAGGGAACCAGGGGAATGGAGGAAGGGGCGGTGGACGAGGACGTGGCAGGAATAGCAGTGGCCGAGGAGGCCAATGGGGCAGTCAAGGCGGCCGAGGAGGCCAATGGGGCAACCAAGGTGGCCAAGGCAATCAAGGCGGCCAAGACAGCCAAGGGAATCAAGGTGGTGGAAGGGCCCGTTTTGACTGGAGAAGTGCCATATGCCAACACTGTGAGCAGCAGGGCCACACTATTAGGTTTTGCAACATACGGAGAGAGGACGAGAAAAATGGACTGATTTATTCTAATATGGATGGGGACATTTACGACCAATTTGGAGATTTTATTGATGGGAAGGCTGGTGGAGTTAGGGCGGAGGCCCAACGAAGGTTGGCAGCACAACAGCCACCCCCTGCCACGTTCAGGCTATGGCAGGAGAAGGAGGAACTGCCAGTTGGAGTTGAGGAAGTAGGAAGTGACGAGGAAGTAACCCAGAGGCTACAGGCCGGGGATGTAAGAGAGAAACCCATAATCATCGAGTCGGACGATAAGGGTGGCGATGAAGAGGTAGAGCCGACGGTGGTCCTGCTGAATAAGATGGAGGACTTATTGGACAAGGTAGGGAGATACCAACGGAAGTTGGTAGATCTCTGCGAGGGAGTGAAGGAGTGGAGGGTTAACCTCCCCAAGGTCTTCCTTTATGACTCTGGTCCGGAATCCATGCCAGGGCGGCGCGGAGTGACCACTGTGGGGACGGGCCCGCGATCAGGGATAATGACTAGGCCCCCTACCCCGCAAGCTAGGCTGGCTCAGGCAGCCCGCACTCGAAGTCAAGCCAAGGCAGGTGCGTGTCAAGAACCTCCTCGGAAGGAACCAGAACCAGAAAGGAGGAAGGAAACTGTAGAGGTAGAGGATGATGATGATGACGAAGGGGAAGATGACCGGTTACGTCAGGAAGAAGATCAAAGGGCCGAACAGCGAGCCAAGAAAAGAGAAAGTCGTGGAGAGGCCGAACCAGTTATGCAAGATGTACCACCAAAGAGGAAGAAGTATGCGGTCCGGCTAGAGGAAGGATTTGATGTGGAACGAGTGATCGACAGGCTGCTTGAGGGCCATAATGACTTGATGACCCTTAAAGAGATCCTGGCATCCGCGCCAAGGCTCCAAAACGAGCTGAAGGGTAGACTGTCAAGGCGGTTGGTACCAAATGTTCACCTCAGCGTGATCCTGCCCAAGGAGATGGAATGGGCAGAGCCAGGGACGAAAATGGATTGGAAGTGTGTGGCTTGTGGCGTGGTGGACCTAGTGGTGAAAGGCTGTAAGTGCACGGCCATAGTAGATACGGGGGCCGAAATGAACATTATTCGGGAGGCCGATGCCGTCAGATTTGGACTAGAGATAGACCGCTCGGACTGCGGCATCCTGCACGGGGCCAACAATAAGGCTGTGTTTTGTGGAACAGCCTCGAATGTGCTACTAGAGATTGGCAGGGTGAAAGCGCGGGCCTGTTTCTTTGTGATGCCCGATGTGGACCATAGTATACTCCTGGGGAGGTCCTTCCTATGCAGGACAGAGACCTTGATGTATAATAAGCATGATGGGTCATTAATCTTGATTTTATGTGACCCAGCATGTGGGAATTACGAAGTGATTACCTGCCGGAACACTGGGTCAAGGTGCCTCAGGAACAGGCCCAACCCTGGCTCTTTCACGATTGAGGAGTCAGAAGATGCGCATCGGAGGCTTAGGGCAGAACCCGAGGAGGAAGTAGAAGGAGAAGCCTTCTCGCTCAGCCTGTCGGATGTGGGAAAGGCCATGGATATAGTGGCCACGCACGAGATGGCCGATCCGGATGCCATTCAGGCGCTGAGGGAGCAGGTTCTGGAGTATCCCCAGATAGGGAAAATGGAGTTGGTCTACCGGCTTCCTAAGGGGGGAATGGATCCGGCGGTGGCGCAGACACAAGCACGAGCGGCAAGTCAACCTTTTTTAGGGGCCGGCTCAAGCAGGGTGTCCAAAGGCGGTACAAAACGGTAGACAAAAAGTGTCGCCCAGTTCCCGTTCTGGTGACCGAAGACGAGGAGGTGTACTACGAACGGGAGCGAGCGTTGATACGGCGGATGAGGAAAAATGCATCAGAAGGGCCATGCCGTATCAATGAGGAAAATGAAGGGAAGTTGATAGTGGGAGAACCAGACTTCCTACTACCGCGGGAAAGAGCCCTGATGGTGGAGCTGATGAAGAAAAGACATTGCACCTATGCGTTCAGCGACGAGGAGCGTGGCCGGTTGGATGTGGACAAGATTCTAATGATCCGCATCCATACCGTGCCGCACGAGCCATGGAATTTAAGAGGGGCGCGATACCCAGATCCGGACGAAGAGAAGAAGGTAGTGGACTACCTCGATGGCAAAATACGTACGCACGTCGTCGACTACTCAAGCGGACCCTACGCATCCCCGTGGTTTTGTTTTATTAAGCCTAATGGAACACTAAGGTGGGTACAGGACTTGCAGAGGCTGAATGCGGTGACCGTACGGGATGCAGGTGGGCTGCCAAATGCTGATGCACTATCGGAATTGTGCGCTGGGAGGCCGATAATTTCACTTATTGACCTCTACTCCGGATATGACCAGTTTCCGGTCTACCCGCCGGACCGACCAGTGACAGCTATGCACACGCCTCGAGGGCTTATCCACATGAATGTGGCTCCGCAAGGGTGGACGAATGCGGTGGCAATGGTCCAGAGGAATATGATCCAGGTCATGCAGACAGTTAGTCCACACATCACGCAGCCGTACATCGATGACCTGACAGTGAAAGGGCCGCGAAAAAGGGAGGACGATGAGGCCCTGCCTGGAGTAAGGCGGTTTGTTTGGAAGCACGTTCAAGACCTTGATAAAGTCTTGGGCTTGCTTGAGGAGTACAACCTTACAGCCAGTGGGCCTAAGTCTAAGCACTATATGAGGGAAGCGACTATCTTGGGGTTCGTCTGTAATGAGCACGGTCGGCGGCCGGATGTTAAGAAGACGGACAAGATAGTTGAGTGGCCGGTGCCATTCCGTTCTGTAACAGATGTAAGGAGCTTCTTAGGTATGTGTGGGTTCTGGAGGTCTTTCGTCAAGAACTTTGCGGCAAAGACAGAGCAATTGAGGAAGCTGGTCCGTCAGGATCAAGAATGGACCTGGGGTGAGGATCAGGAAGAGGCCGTGGCCAACATGAAAGAGGAGTTCCGGGAAGGAGGATTGGTGCTGGGAGCGCCCGATTATGACGCTACGGAAACGAGACCATTCATTGTGGAGACCGATGCAGGACCGACGGCCTTGGGTGGAGTTCTAATCCAAGCAGACGTCAAGGGGAAGGAGAGGCCGTTGCGCTTTGAGAGTCGCACGCTATGTACGTCAGAGAGAAACTACTCCCAATTCAAGAGGGAAACTCTCGCCGTCCTTCATTGTCTGCGGATTTTTCGAAACTACATCTTCGGCAGGAGGTTCATCTTGAGGGTAGACCCAACGACTCTGGCTTTCTCCATGAGGAATTATGTTCCGTCCGATCCAACAGTTCCCAGGTGGTTGACATACATCTAGATGTTCAACTTCGAGTTGGAACGGATCCCAGGGAACAAGAACAGGGCAGATGGGCTAAGTCGCATCAACTGGGATAGGCAGGACGGGGAAGCTGTAGAGGATACGCCCCCCGTTGATGGCTTTCTGGACCAGGACGAGGACATCCGCCTCCACATCAATAAGTGGTCCCCACGAGTCCCCAGCTGCGTTGGCCATCCTATCTGGCACGCGCCTAAGGGGTATGAGCGGAAAGCTGAGTTGGTGCTCAAGCCTTTCGAAGAGGAGGATCCCTGGGGTGGTAAGGACGTCCAATGGATGATCAAGTTGGCACTCGCAGGTAGCCATTGTATGGTGGATGAGGTACTGACGATAGAGGAGGGCCCGGATAAGGTAAAACATCACGAGGAATTAATGGGAGGGATGTACCTCCTCGTCAATGCGCTTCTCCCTTGATATGGAAAGCTCACTGAATCCGGCCGAAGGAAGAGATACGGCGTTGGAGAGCCAGGATGACGAGTTCGAAGAGGGAGAGATCAAGGAGGCATTCCGCGCAGAGGAGTATGATGGGATTTACCTAGAGTTGGGACTTCTCTTATCCTGCGAGATGCGTGATAGAGACGCAAGCCATAGGGCGCAGATGATGAGGGATCGCTACCTAGTAAGGGACGGTCATCTCTTCGTAAGAAGGAAAGTAGGAAACCCCTGGCGGGTGGTATGTGGTCGCAACCGTCAGATCGACGTCATAGCAGCGCTTCACGATGGCATTGCAGGCGGACACCGGGGAATTACTGCCACATATGCCAAAATAAGTGAGCTATACTACTGGGACGGGATGATGGAGATGGTTGGAAAAATTCTGTCGTTCCTGTGTGCCGTACCAGGAGCAGTCTCGTTTAAGGCCAGGAGAGCCACTACATCCAAGGCTGGAGAGAGAGGTCGGGGCTGTAGTGCACCTCGACTTATTGTTCATGCCCCTTGGAGATCATGGCTACAACTATATCTTCGATGCGCGCGACAACCTATCTGGCTTCGTAGATGGACGGGCAATCCGTACGAAGACTGGGCCAGTTCTGGTCAGGTGCATCGAGGACTATCACCTACGCTACCCGTTCGTTAGAGAATTCGTGATGGACAGGGGATCGGAGTTCACCTGCCAGGAGGTGCAGGAGCTGCTATCAAGGTATGGGGTAGTGGCCAACTACACCACGGCCGCGCACCCTCAGGCAAATGCTCCGGTGGAAAGGGGTCATAGTACCATTACGACTCTACTAGCAAAATGGACCGAAGGTAAGCCCAGCCAGTGGCCGAGGTATCTGAGTCGAGAGCTTTCTAAAGACTTGGAGGCGTCAGGACTTGGAGGTGAATCTGTCTTTCGAAGAGTTGCTCGATATTCGAGCTCGGCAGGTGGGCGCGATTGAGGAAAGGGTCCAAGAGGCATCCGACCTGGTAGAGAGGAGCCGTATGGACGATAAGGCTCGCTGAGACCAGTCGGCTCGTGTAAGAAAGGTACCCTTGGTAGTTGGGGACGTCGTGCTTTTGTATGATTCATCCCTGGAAAAACAATGGTCCAGGAAGTTGGACAAGAGGTGGTTAGGTCCCTACCGGATCATGCGATGCGGAAAGTTTGGTGCATACCAGATCGAGGAGCTGAATGGAGCAGAGTGGAAAGACTGGGTGTCAGAGACGAGGCTGAAGAAGTTTGTGGCCAGAGAATAGGTGAGATAGGCAACCAGTTCCACTAGAAAGGGGTAAATGGGTTTGTAGATTAGGAGGATTGCTTGGGGCATGTGCTTAGTTTGGCTTGAGTGTGCCTCTATGACGCCTGTTTGTTTACCCCGGCGCGTGCCTGTTGTCTCCTTCGCCTGTTGTGCAGGACTGACTTGCAGCCATGCCAAGAGGAGGGAGGGGGACACGGCCACCACGACGGTCGGCGGGAGCATCAGGAGGGCATGGACGGCATGGGCCTTACCGTCGAGCAAGCACCCCGGTGTATGATGATGGGGATATCGAGTTATTCATGGACGAGTTCTGGGGACACGCTGACCATGTGGGGTGGACCGTGACTCAGACGATCGAGAGGTTGAGGGGAGTTGGCAGGTTTATGGAGCCCATCGCACATATTCGCAGGGAGGCTCGAACGAGGTCGGAAGTGGAGGCACGGATGCAGGAACTGCGACTGTCGCCTGTGGGTCCTGATGGCAGACCTATTCAGCTAGCGATTGGGATTGCAGAGGAGTTCATCCCAGCATTCGAGCAATTCATGCAGAACCAGGGAATACTGCGAAGCGAGTGGGTGATGACATTACCCCTGTGGACCCGAAAGGCGGAAAGACCTTTGGCCAGACAGATCAGGAACATGGCCCGAGATTGGGATGGTTGTAGAGCGCACTTGAGGGCGGCATTCCGACAGCCAGAACCACCTCAGCCTAGAGTCGAAAGGCGCCTCAGGAGCGGCAGGCAGAGGGAACCTGAGCCCGCTGAGGACCGAACCTCGCGGAGAGGACGGAAGGCGCTTGCTAGGCGGGAAGAGGAGGACGTGCCTGAGGTAGAACGACAGGAGGAGCACCTCGAGGGTGGACTGGGGCCAGTAGAGTTCCACCGCTATACTGGAGGAGGACTGGGGAAAACGCCACAGCATATGCAGGAAGAGATACTGGCTGTTGAAGGGTCATTGCAAGCGTTGGAGGCACACCTGGACGCTGCCCAGTGGAGAGAGCCGCCGATGAGTGAGAGGCGCCTTGAGACTGTCGCGGAAGTACCACAAGAGGACGTTCAAGGCCCTGAACAAGAGGAGGGGCCGAGTGCTACAAAAGGCCGGATTGGGGATGAGATCATAAACGTTGAGGAGGACACTCCCCCTCAGGGATCAGCCGTGGGCCTGAGGCTTGGTGGTCCACTCGAGAGCCCGCCAGATACGAGGAAGAAAGTACAAAGGGAGGAAGTCTCGATATCGGTGCCAGAGACAGCCCTATCGCCGACAGGAATAGAGGCAAGTGAGGCGGAGGGGGCCAGCCTGAGGAGGGAGGCAGACAGTCTGATTGATAGCCCTTTGGCCGCCCACGCTCTGGAGCAGCCTAATCTGGAAGAGGTCATACCTGTGGAGTCACCCCGGGAACCAGATCAAGCCGAGAGAGAGGTGGAAGCAGGGATCCCAGGGGAAGTCGAACGACGCACGATAGAGGAAGTACCAGCGAAAGAAACGGCTGAGGAGAAACGGGCTAGAGTGGCAAGACGCTGGGAGGAAATCCGGCAGGAGGGGCAAAGATTGGAAGCGGCAGGGGTACTCTCAAGTCCGCCACCGCCCTATAAACCATATGGGCTCGGGGAGATATGGGGAGAGTTTCTTGCTCATCATGGCGAAGGGTTGACGACCCCAGGCAAGGCCGAGGTTGAAACTTCACAGAGAGCTGATGAGTATTTGGATCAGAGGATTTGCTCCGTATCCAAGACCTCCTTCGACAGGCATATGATGCTGGAGGCAGATATGAGAGGGAAGGAACTGAAGGAAGCAGGGCTGGAGTCGCAGTTGGTGACTATTGAGGCATCCGAGAACTCAAGGCTCTGGTGACTAGCCAGGCCGCCACCATCCTGGAATTGAAGCAGCAACTCCTTGGCGGCAGGGATGGGGCGGAGAGTAGCAGGCCAGGCGAGCGGAGGCAACTGGGACATGACGTATCAGGGCAACCAGCTGTGGCTGAGCCTCAGCAAGAGGCACCTATAGGAAGAGTCATTTTGGAGCCTGAGGAGGCAGAGGCCAAGAGGAAGGATGAAAGGGAAGCCTTCGAATTCAGAGCCCCTACGGAGCTTCCGGTGCTACCCACGATGGCTGCGGACCCTGCCATGCCACCGTCACTTGAGGAGAGACTGCCCTCGGCCAGTGATGAGCCTCCCCAAGGATCGACAGGAGGATCCTTGGACGTGCTACTGGAAGCAGTCCACTCTGTGCAGGAGGTTGCTGGTTTGTTTTCATCAGAGTCCAAGTTGGAAGATCCCCTGGAAAGCGAGATGGGAGGTGCAATGGAGGGCATCATCGCAGGCAGGCCCCAGAGGTTGGATACTCCTGACTATGAGCCAGAGGGAGCAAGGGCGCAACCAGGGCCCAGTCCGCGAGAGTCGGAGGCAAGATCTGAGAGACCCAGAGATGTGCCTCAGTGCCATGAGTTGGACGGAGAAGCYAGGGAAACCCCATYGCCAGCAGGGCCCCAGCRGAAGAAGAAAAGGYCTAGGAAGTCGTTTGACTCGACCTGCTTCTATTGTACGAAGGAAGAGCACAGGGCATTGCAGTGCCTCAAATTCCTAAAGGACCAGGCAGACGGGAAGGTCTCGGAGTATGATGGGAAGATGTATGATAGGCAGGGTAGAGTGGTGGAACGAGCTGTAGATGGGGGTAGAGCTCAATTGTACAGGCAGAACCAGGAGGAGATGAGTGATTAGGGTCTGATTCACCTGAATAAAATCTGGACATTTCTTTGACGACTTTGCTATTACTTAGGCAGGGTGGACGCCTACGACGTTGAGTGTATAGATGGGACCTGCGGCATGGGATGGCCGCGGTAACTAGGATCATGTAAAATAGGGGGTGTGCACTAAGTGGCAATAGAATACTGAATTGTTTTGGGGATTCCTTGTACAGTTAACCATGTACTATATTCAGGGTAGGGCGAGTTGTTTTGTGTGGGTCCCGAGACGAGATTACCCTGTGGATTTTTGGATGAGATACCTCATCCCTGAGTGTATATCTGAGTTGAGTGAGGGTTGAGACTATTCCTTGTACATGACGATCACTCTCACTCTCACATGTGTGGCTTTATCCTGATGTGTGGTGGATGTTGGACGTATGAGTGGCATTTTGTATATTGTGTATCGTATGAATGGAATGTATGTGAACTGCCTACCCTTCGGTATACTTAGGCGATCTGCCCGCGGGCAGGCTTTCTTCCCTGTACCTTTCCGCTCGAATTCAGAGAGTTGCCAGCTCTCTTTTAAAGGTGCAGGTGACAGGGCCGGGTATAAGGAGGGGAAGCGCAGTCTGTCCTTGTGAAAGTATAAGAATCCCTTGGATTTGTGAGTCCTTGAGACTCAGATGCTTGCCATGCCGAATGTATGTTGTTGAGTTGTGATGAGGACCCATAAGTTGGTCCCTCAAGTTTGAGTTGTGCTATGGTAGGGGTGCCTGGGTTTTTGTGGAGGCAACCGCTGCATGCTGGGAGACCTATGGCGTGAGACCTCCCTCGTATGAAGGGTGTTTACCAGATCGGTGGCATGGTAAGCAAGGTTGGTATGATAAAGCCTGACGAGAAGGACCATGCTTGTTGCTTGGCCACTGTTGAGAGTTTGGAGAGGTCGCAAATAGTTTCTTYTRGGAGATRTCACTGGGATRCGTGGCCTCCTGCTCTGATMAAGTAAGGAAGTCACGGCCTTGTGCAACTGGCRGTGATTCTGTTTGTAAATGTGRARAGGTTGCCACGATCCCCTGTGTTGTCCCACAGAGGGCGGGTAAATACCTTTTACGTGTGACAGGCCTCTGCGTAGTCCCGCAGTAGGCTCGTAATTGTTGCGACCCACCGTCCAGCCACATGTGCTAATCCTGGAACATATATGAGAATACCAAGCTAACGGTAGAGTTTAGTATCACTAGGGCGCAACCCCTAGTGTTGGCTGCTGATCGACACAACCTGGCCAGCGGGCCTGCGTCGTTCCTAGGGAGTAAAGACTTAAAAGGGTGTGGCCACCTAGGAGGAATTTACTCTCGTAGACCGACGTGGGATAGGAGTCGAGTCGAGTCTTTTTTGAGTCCTGATTGAATGATTATCAGGAGAAATAATCTATTGCGGCGCAACCCGCGAAGACACTACCGCTGAGTTAACAAACGCGGTGGGCCGTAGACCTGGCACGATCACCCAGACTGCGGTGGGCCAAGATGGAGACCTAGCCTTTTTGTACTAGACTGCAGAAAGAGCTGAGTCAATATTAAGTATAGGTATATACGTATGTGTATTTGATTGCGGGAGATTTTCTGAGAAGGAAGGCGAGAGTGCCTTCAAAGGTCTCGGTTAGGGCCCGCGTCCTTAGTTTTGGCCACGACTAGGGACACCCAACGAGAAGCCGAAGGTTGTCTAGGACCAGGGGAAGAGGACGGCTGAGAGGGTCTTTGGAACTTATGCTGTCAGCATCCTAGTGCCTGGGCGATGAGGGCCGGGCTAGAATCCTGGCAGCATATAGTTGTGGAGGCATGGCTTGATGGAGGCCTCTACCCTTAGTCTGTCGGCTAATCGGATTGGTTCCTTTTCTCGTCAGCATTTGGAGTTGTGGTTGGATTTGTAGCTTTTTTATCTTGCGAAGCGACGGGGACGTCGCTTAATATGGTCCGGTAAGCTGTCGGCGCGAATACCCAGACAAGGGTATCCGCCCTAGTTTTTGCAAGTGACCGGAATTAAGAGTGAAGGTCTAAAGTGTACTGTGCGAGACGCGCCTAAGTCGGTTCGGCTACATGGGAAACCAGCCACTTACTTCGGAATCTGACACCACCATTCAACTCGCCATGGCCAAGAACATTGAAAACGAATCTTCACTCGAGATCTGCCTTTTTCAAGGCGG
Source organism: Chara braunii (assembly GCA_003427395.1). Lineage (NCBI taxonomy): Eukaryota > Viridiplantae > Streptophyta > Charophyceae > Charales > Characeae > Chara > Chara braunii. The sequence goes on along the minus strand of BFEA01000393.1, from coordinate 1,153,466 downwards.
CCAAATCCAACATCCCGTCACTCCCGCGCACTATTTTTTTTTCCTTTCTTCCTCCTATTTTATTAATCCTTGCCTTAGTCTGACCACACCACTTGGTTCTCCCTGCCTCGAAACCCCAGGTTAGCATTCTCTCCCGCCAAGTTCTGCTAAGAGACGAGCACGTCGTAGCCTCTCTCCTCAGCCATAGCTTTGACGTTATTTTCTCCCTCCTCCTTCGACTGTACCTGGCCCGGAGCTGCGGCCAGGTTCATTTCACTCTTTTCCCGGTGTTTCTGCTGCTGCCCTTCCTCCCGCGGCGCTGAGCTCTCTTGCACCATCTCTCCTCCTTCCTATACTGCCACCCCCTCACTAGCCTGCGCTGTCTCCCCCCCTCACAGACGACTCTCATCACTAGCAGCGGAGAGAGTGCGACCTCTCTTTTTATACGCACTAGCCTTGTGCAGGGGCCGTGCTAAGCTCCTCTGCAACGTTCCAATTTTACCGGATGTCCCGAAGGACTGGGACACGGGTCTGTATTTCCACAGTTCAGTGGTGTATCCACTGAACTAGGCTCTTGGGCCTCACGGCCGGTCCCAAACCCAGCACATGGGCCGTGTCTCAAGCTGGAAGCAAAAGGCTATACAAAAATAAATAAAAATAAAACAAAAATAAAATGAAACAGCAGGATGGGGGGGTTTCCATGTGACCAGCTGGCCAGAGCTGTGTGCCTCCCCCACTGTGCCTTGGGCCGCTCCGCCCAGGCACAGTAGCCATCTTTCGGGCCCCAACGGGCATGCTCACACTGCGCCCCAAATCTGCGAAATATGCAGATCTGGGACAGGGCAATCTGAGGTTTTGGGCATGGTCAGGTCACACTGCTGTACCTTTTCAGATGGGACAAGGCCCTGGTCGTCTGTGGTAGCGGCAACTTGGTACCCTGCTGGTCGCACGGCACCACCCATAATCGGTGCAAGAGCTGGTGACCGCGAATTCCCTTGTCCCGCGACCACGCAGGCTGCCTGATCGAGGCACGCAAATGGTACATTTAGGACCTTGGTGAATCTGTGTGATTGGTCCTGCGCCTCACGGGCCCCGACGGCATACTCCCACTCACCCTTTTTCTCAGCAGACCGGGGTTGGCGGACGCTGAACTGCCACACAGGGTCCTTCGGCCTCGTGGGCAAATCACCCTTCCGCTCGCATGTACGTTGGGCCCCTCGGCCCGTGCTTCAATGGTTCATGCATGGGGTCACGGCCGGTCCTAAGACCGGTACTGGACCACGCCCCGTAGTGGGACGAGATAAATAGTAATAACAAAATAAAAATAAAAGTAAGAATAATAACAATTTAGAAAAGAAATTTAAGAAAAAGCGGATACGGGGTGGGGAACCGTCGAAACCCAGCCAGCCTCGGTCCTGCCTCGCGAGCCCGCTGTCGGACCCCCCCCAGCAAAAAAGCAAGGGGGATAGTCCCACGGGACCCTCAACCCCTCGGCTCCCCTGCACTCCCTCGCTCCTCCGCTGCTGGCCTCAATCTCCGCATCTCCGCCGTGTTAGCCCAGTACCGTAACCTATAGGGCCATGCCCCAGCCTGGTACTGGCCTGCGCGTGATCCCATATAACTGGTACACGCAGCCCCTAGGCCTAGGCCTAGCCCGTCCCTCACTCCCCACTCCACTTATTAAGCGCCTGCTGCTGGTAGGCCCCTTCACTAGCCTACCCAATTTGTGTCGCGGCCGCCTCGCACCCCATGCCGTACTTAGGACCGTCAACGCCGACTCAACGGCCACTAATCCAACTAAGGCACCTCTTATTCCTAGTAACCAAGATCTGGCCGGTTGCGCGCCGAAGGGGGGGGGGGGCGCAGATTGGGAGCGCGGCATGCTTTGGCCATCTTCAAGTAAAAGCTCGCTTCTCCTTGTGGCTCCTCGTGCCTGTCGCGCCCGCTGTAGCCAACCAGCGCAGTCATGTTCACAACGATGGCCAAAGGGCAGTTGTAATCACCTACCTTGCTGAAGTCGCCTTCGCCCAGGGGCATAGTTGCCTCCATCTCCGAGCTACCTCTGCTCCGTCCAATGGGCCCAGCGCGCTGTCGGGCATGACCTCCTACGTTGGGAGTGGGTTAGGAGAAAACAAGGGGGCACTGAAGAGAACGGGGGTGTAAGAAGAGGGGGAGTAAGAGGTG
>BFEA01000393.1:1139806-1151043 GCA_003427395.1 Chara braunii | reverse complement strand
CCTGGCGGGTAGCTCTGTGCAACCCGGCCACTACGATGCTGCCCATGCAGGGGTGGAAGGGGCGTGAGGCAGATACAAAAAACAGCAACTCTCCAGTTGGTGGCGCCTGATCGAGAGACGGCAGATTAGAGAGCGAGTTCTATTATAGATCTTTTTTGTCGAGTACAGCTGCTGTGTACACTCGTCACCGGATTCAAGGGGCATTACTCATGGTACGTGTCATCCTGACCCCTCGACTTGGAGAGGTTGCGGCAGCAGCAGCTGCCACTACCGGGTGCCGTTGTCGTTCTTAGGACGGTACAGCAGGGTGATGAGGGTTCGGACTTTGCCATAAGACTGCTGAACTCCAGGATTGCTGCTGCTGTTCGACTGCGGATGCTGCTAATGCGCGAAACTATGGTGAGCGCTGTCCATCGCCAGGCTGGTTGTGTTTAACTGGGGACTGGCTGGAATACGGTGCTGTGGGTGGCTGGGCACCGCCGCTGCTGTATACCCAGCGTTCCTGGTGGATGGCGATCGCGTGGTTGCCCGTGCTTACAGCCAAAGTTCGGGTTCTGGTTGCTGCTGCACGGGCCCAGGATGATGCTGCTCAGAAAGAAGATCATCGACATGGGTTTGGATTGATGCAGGGCCTTTCACTATTGGGTGTAAAGTGAGCTGTGTTTCAGATGGCTGATCTTGACTGCTATGTTCCAGGGCTGAAGAGACTGTGGCAGAAGTGTTAGGCTTGAGGTACATGGCGTCAGACCGCTGTGTGTTCYTAYGATATTACTTCTGTGTATTCACTACTCTTTTGATATATGTGGTTGAACGGCCGCCTGTCAAGGCCAAGGCCGAACTCAACAGGGATTCTGATAGATTGAGGGCTCCCCAGGCTCATCAGTAAGSCACAGCATAGCATATGCCTCTGTGACTCAGTKTTTGGTTCTCTGGCCATCCTGTGTACCTCGAACAAGTGGTCTGCCCTCGCATGGACCATTGTAGCTGCTGACGAGAGTAAGTGTACATACCATGGTCGTAGCSATGGTCTGCATGGCCTACAACCTCAGTATGCTTCAATAGCTACTATTGATATAGGAGGGTGGATTCGTCTATCAGAGGGGTTGATGGTCTGCATGGCCTACAACCTCAGTATGCTTCAATAGCTACTATTGATATAGGAGGGTGGATTCGTCTATCAGAGGGGTTGTGTACTCACAGACAGGGGACTGGATCCGGACCAAAGTAGGAACGGTTGCTAAACTCCGGGTCAGTTGGGGTATATCAGACTGCTCCTCGGTTAGAAAGGGTATAGGGGCCTGTATGCTGCGCTATTTGAGTAGTACACTGGTTGAGCATCCTATAAGGCTTGTTTTGAGCGCCTGCTGTGCGTGGTTGCGCCTGACAGAGTTGCTGCGTCGCAGCTGCGGGTGTGCTTTAAGAACTGCAGCGTTGTCCAGGTTGTGGGAGTGGGTCGGCTGCCCACGCTGCTGCGGGATTGCGGTACTAGAGACGATTCTTCGCAGTACATTGTAGCGTCGAGATTGCTACAGGTTTTCGGGTAGCGGGGCGCCCTTGCCGGACCTCCTTGAGACGAGATTGGCGGTGTGTTATACCTTTGGGGAGCTGCTGGGGCGCCACTGTACTGTGTACAAGCTGCACCCGGCCACGGACTCTAGGGGGCTAGGAGACCACGCAAATGGGATTGAGCAGGTTCTGCAACAGGGCTGCTGTTATGAGGAGGGAGTGAGATCGCTGCTGCTTTCGGAGGTAACACCAGATTGTTGCCACAACTGCTCAAAAGGGGCCTGGAGTGGTGGTCGGTGCCCCTTGAAAACAACATTATTACGGGAGTGTTGCCCCTGCAACAAACTGTTTTTTTTTATCTTTCATGCCTCATAACACTGATGTTACTACGCTATGAGGAATATTACTCTTCAGAACTGTGGTGTCCATGACTATTGCTCTACTGGTGAGGCTGCCGTTTCCCCGGGTTGGTGCGACACTGAAGGGGCAGTGGGTAAGCCACGTAGCTGCCGAGATTCCGCCGGTATTATTGGCTGGCTCATATTACTACGACAGCAAGAACTCTGTTGGGCCGCTGGTGAACCGCTGTGGGCTGAGAAGCGATATTGGCAGGTTCCTGGAGACGCGACTCGCTGAGGTTGGACGACGCTTAGAGTAGGCTGCTGCACACTACGGCTGGCCGCTGCATACTGCGACTGAATGCTGCAAACAACTGCTGTTGTTTTTCTGACTATGCACAAGACTACTGCTGCGGGCTGCTGCAGACTGGGCTACTGTTGTTGTTGACCACCACCGTGGACTGCTACTGCTAAGGGCAGTGGACTGAGTACAGACTGCTTCTGTTGGTGACTGCTATAGGCTGCTGTTGAGGGTGTGCGGACTATGCACCGCTGCTGCAGCTGTTGGCCGGGCACAAGCTATCACTATGTACTGCGCAATGATTCTCGCTGCTACCGCTGGCAGCTGCTGGCCATCTCTGTTGCACTCGGCTGGTGACTGGTGGGGATTACTGCCGTTGCTATTGGCCACCGTTGAGTACTACTGCTGCTGCACATAAAGGACGATACAAGGTACTGGGCAGCTGTAATTGGACTTAGGGAGGGAGCTTGGGATGCTAGCAGGGGAGTTCGTCAGGAGAGGTTACTTCGACAGTTTGGCTTCATTAACCAAGCTGTCGGTTGGCCGCCATTGCGGGGCCCTCAGGCGAACCAAGACAACAAGGCCCCCTCACGCGAGTCTGAGTGCATCCCTTTGAGAGTCTCTATACTTTCTCTGTCTACCTTTCTTACTCCAAGTCTAGTCACCTGGTTACGAGGGGAAGGCGGCAGGCGGGATTGCAACTCGTAGGCCCGCCTCAAGACTCTGTGGGGAGTCCTCCCACCGATTGCGGGAGCTCTACCGGAACCTAGGCGGGGTTCTGGAGGCAAGGAACCACCAGGTAACTTCTTTCGATTTGTATACCCCCACTACACCCATGTTTGCATGTCCCCCTATGGTTGATTGATGTATGTCTGCCGGTCCCTATAGTTGTTGCTTTCTATTCAGGACATAACCAGACTAAGTAAAGGAACGCATGTATAATGTCTGTTTCAGTTTTATTACTTGATTGAAAGCAGATTGTGGGGTTGCATCTGGGGGAAGGGTGGGAGAAAGGCAGTTTTGCATGAGTCTGAATGAGTCAACCAAAGGCTGGGCCAGTTCCATAAGTTTGGGAGGGCCCAGTGCTATGTTTATTTTGTATTGCCTGGAGAACCAGACATGTTCCATAAGTTTGGGTGGTCTGGTTGCTCTGACCGTGAGGGTTGAATGTGATTGTTTTTTCAAGCGTCAGTCAAATCCATAAGTTTGGGTAGTCTGGCGGCCTTGTTTATTTTGGGTTTCTGTTAGTTTCTTTTTGCCTTGGCCTTGAGAGAAAATGAACCAGGCTGAGGACCAAGACATGTTCCATAAGTTTGGGTGGTCTTGGTCCAACGCCTCGCACATGCTGAAACCCGAAGGCTATAACTTTGGTATACTTTACTATTGTACTATCTATAAACAGGCTAGGCAGGCAGGGTTCCATAAGTTTGGGTGGCCTGACTATAGCTTATCACCAACTGAAGAGAGTACTTAACTAAGAATAAACTTGTGGTACGAAGGGGCAGGCTGAGTCTTGAGCTCAAGATGATCGGCTCAACTATATGCTACCTCAAAAGACTAAGTACAGACAATTATATAAATCTTGGATACTTAAACAGTTCAGGGCGACTAGGGTGGCCTAGTCATATGCCCAAAGAAGAGAAAAGTTGTTGTGCCCTGNCGTTTTTTTTTTTTTTTTTTTTTTTTCGTATGGGGTTGTACGTACGGCCGTTCATACGGCCGTACGTACGACCGTACGATAAACCCCCCGTACGTCGTACGGAGTGTCACACAGGTCCACCCTGAGCAAGCGTTGTACATGATCAAGGACCGAGTGCAAAAACCGCTCGAGTCCGTTGCGGAGTATTGAAACCGGTTCTACAGAATGTTCGTAAAAACTGAGCGAGGTGAGCAAGTAGGGAAAGACCTGTTCATCGACGGACTCCGCAGCCGGACAATAAGGGCTAAGTTGCGAAAGCAATTTTCCCCCATCACTCATACGCTACAACAAATTATGGCTGCTGCGAAAGAAATGGAACGAAAGTTCGCGGCGAACTTCCTGGAAGGAGAAGATTACCCTAGACATGTTCCATAAGTTTGGGCTAGACATGTTCCATAAGTTTGGGTGGTCTAGCCTTATGCCCTATGCAAGTTGGGTATGAGAGATAAATCATTGAAAGACTACGAACTATGGTTTGCTAAGGTAACTTGGGATGGGGAGAGAGTGCATGTTTGTGGGTTGGTCTGCATGTGATTGCGTGATGCCACTTCTTAGTCTGAGTTTGGATTTGATAGGTAGTTGCTGTAATTGCTTGCCACGTGCTAGAGCCATAGGAGTTAGAATCATTTCCTGCATTTGCTGGGCTCGTTTTGTTTTCACTTAGATCAATTTCTGCATTGTCTGGGGTCTTTGATTCGTACTTGGGCTTGTATAAATCTTGGTAAGCCACTTTCTCTATGGGAAGCGCTGCCGAAATTTCTACAAAATCAGGGAGTTAGCCAAAGTTGGGCCCTGAAGGATCAAAGTCATTTTCAGATTCCAAACTTGGCTTTGTATAAATCTTGGACTAGCACTTTCTCTACGGGAAGCGCTGCCGAAATTTCTACAAATCTAAGGAGTTAGTTGAGATTCTATCTGACGGAACTTAGACTTTATGTTTAAGTTCAATTCTGACTTAGTATAGATCTGGGGAGCCTTCCTCTCTGAAGGAAGTGCTGACCAAATTTTTGCTAAGTCAGGGAATTAGACAAATTTTGACGTTCTGGAACCCAAAGGTTTGACTTTTTGAACTAGTATATTTTCTGCGATGTCACTTTTTCTATGGGAAGCGCTGCCGAAATTTTCCTAAGTTAGAGGAGTTAGCCTATATTTGGACAAGTGACGACCTATGTAGGGGAGGCTATGGCGAGATCCACCTTACGCTGAGTGCTATCTAGAGGTGGACCTAGACTTGGTTAGATATGACGGCTCGAATAAGGTTAGGAGGTGAAGGTTACTCTCCCTGAGCGAGTAGACTTAGCTTGAGATTGGCCTGGCTTGTGTCACAAGTCTCTTTTATCAAGTCGCTTCAAGACGTGGGCTGGACTCAGCCTGATCCTATTAGGATCACCTTCTGTTATCACAGATAACAGGTCGGTTGCCGACTCGTCGGTTACGACTCAACCTCAACCCATTCTCCTTACTTAACCTAAAGAGGCTTCAACCCTGGTGATTTTTTCTGCTTTGTTAAGGTTTCACCCGGACTTTTATTGAATGGTCATTTAACAAAGGTACTGAGTATTTACTTAAGGTATGTTGGCTGGAGGTTGGGGTTTGCGTGGCTGAGGCAAAGGGTATGAGCATCGAGATAGGTTGGAGTTGACTCCGTGTAGTGTATGGACTTCTGCTTGATTCTTTGATGTGATTGCAAGTATGTTCTGTGACTGGGATTATTGGATTGGACTGCCCTGCGATCTTATATATGTGCATGAGGAGACCCACTGTGATTGTGAGATGTGATCGTCACACGTTTATTCCCATGTGTGTTTATATGTGCATAATGCGTACCTATGTGGGATACTTGCGTGGCTTGAAGAACCCGCATTTTGAGGACTTAATTGGGAATCGGGGGCTAGCAGAAAAGGAATGACCCCTCTATTTATATATACGCTTCTGAAGAAATTGTGGTCGGACGTTAGTCCTGAGCCTAGAATACGAAGGTCCTCGCCCAGGACGACCCGAGTCCCAGGACTAGCTCTAAAAAGGTTCACTTCCGATAGAAGTCGAAGGTACTTTCCTTGTTGGGTTTTGTTTTGGTGGAACGATAAAGTTCCGAGCGGAAGGGTCAGCGTGTCGCTGGTGATACGCCAGACAACTGACCACCGCTCCAAATCCCTTCGTGCCCTAGGGACCGTCTTACCCCGCACCCTTTGGGACACCTCAGGATGCAGAAGGCGGTAAAGCCCACAGGCCGGTTTTGCGCCCGCTAAAGGGTTACCCCCCCCCGTAGCGTGCACTTCAGCCGACGCCTAAGCATCGGAAGCAACCGCATGGCTCAGAATAGGCCATTTGGGTATGGGCACCACATAATGCGCCGTCATCGCAGTTACTCACGTAGAGCTGCTTAGTGAATTGGTATGCGTGGATCCTACGTTCGAGCGATCTTATACTAAACCTCGCGTACGGCAGTTACCGACTTCCACTGCGCAAAGTCATGGGTTGGATACTAAGGGGCTAGGAGTGTGTCATGTTGTACGTCCTTTGCGTCGTTCAATACTTGTGTGCGTGTGTGCGTGTGCTTTACTTTTATGTACCTTATAGTGGTGTGCGCGTGGCGTGTGGGATACGTCCTAGTCGACCGGCGACGAGCTGCGCTTGGGACCTCAGCCCCCCAAGATGTCGGTTCGCTTGCGGGTCCGATAGAGGCGTAGTACCGCGCGTACCCCTTATGCTACAGCGAACGAGAAACGCCCTCGGCTGGTCCACCTCTGCGATTGCAGCTGATCAACTTCCGTAGTGTGGACTGGTAGCTCGGCGGGGATACGCCCACCGAAGGGAGGTGACAGCTCCCGTAAGGTGGAGGTAGTCGTGCCTCGCGTAGGCCCTGTCCTGTCGTAGGGGCTCGCGAGAGGTATGACTGGTGCACCCGGCCGGAGCAGCCTAAGGAAGCCATGTATGTATCGCGATGAGGAATGAGATACAACTCCTGCGTGACGCAGCCGGGAGCGTCCCGCGCTACCCTTAAATAGTGCCGGACCGATGCGCACGACACCGCTCTTGTGGCGTTACGAGCAAACCTGGACTTCAAACGGCGATCGATCGTCCTCCGAAATACAGGAGGAAAACCCTACGTTGTGCCCATGCGATTGACCCTTCGCACTACTATTAACGAGGTTCCGCGGGTTTCGCCGATGATGGCAGGGACACTCCGCATGATTTCCTGGGATGAACCCGCAGGGGGAAAGTCATCAACTGATGAGTCGGAAAGCAGTGAGGACGATAATCCAGAGATCTTGAAATTGGTACGACAACGCGTTTGCTACCCGCCGCCCAAAACGATAACGAGAACGATGCAACTGACCAGCCGAAAAATTCAAAGAACCAAGGCGATGATCTTGGGTGATCCCCTCGTACAGATTTCGAGGATGGTCGATTCTTTGGAACCCCCTCAAACTCTGTACGAAGGAACCACCCCTCTCCTCGCCCGGTACAGCGACAAAAAGCATTACTGTGACATTACGGATCTACCCACATCCTTACTAACATCGGCTAAAGAAGTAAGATTGTTACGCGTGGGGGCGGAAGCAAGCTCTCTGGAACCCCTTGGGCGTTTCGAAGCAGAAACATACGGGCTGGGGATAAAGATCGCAACTAAGGAAGTGTCATGGCACGATGTATGTGACGGGATTACCCTGGAAGGACACATGGCAATTCGGGAAGAAGATGCCCAGATGATGGCCACGTTGTTCTCCTGGCGATTGGACCATTCATTCATCTCGGCGCCCCCACCCGACTTGGCAAAACAGGCAAGCACGAAACAGATTGGCGTTCGGATCTGGGACCAACTTTTTGAACTGCACGTTCCACAGTACGTACCGGATGAAATCCACCGGGTAATTGCAGATATTCTAACGGAATATCAAGGAGCGATTAGTGTGTCAGACACTGACATTGGGTTGTCATTAGTAATCCAACATGAAATTCAGACAGGAAATCACTCCCCGATTCATTGCAAACCTTATCGGTATTCCTTGATTAAATGCAAAAAGGCTCTCGAACGAATTCCAGAGTTCGAAGCCAGCGGATGGATTGAACCCGCTACCGGACCTTGGTCCTTTCCCGTAGTATTAGTACAAAAGAAAAACAGGGCGATTCGCATTTGCATTGATTATCGCAAGCTGAATGAAATCACGATCAAAGATGTGTATCCCCTCCCCCGGATTGATGATTTGTTGGATGCGATTGGGTGCGCTAATTATTTCAGCAAGTTTGATATTCGGCATGACTTCCATCATATTCTGGTAAGGGAAGAAGATCGGTTGAAAACGGCCTTTGTGTTGTTTGAGGGCACGTGGTAGTGGGTTTGGTGTCCGATGGGGATTTGCAATGCGCCTGCCACGTTTCAGCGAGCGATGAACATGATGTTCCAGAACTTCGTCAACAAGACACGGCTGACGCAAGGGATGATTAACTTCTGCGTGATCGTGTATATGGACAACATCCTGGTCTATTCGGAAACCTATCACGGGCACGCGCTACATATCGAATGGACATTGGGCGCATTGAGAGACGCTGGGTTCAAGATTGCGCTTGAGAAGAGCGAATTTTTCCTCTCGAAAATTTCGTTCTTGGGCTACGTCGTGACACGTGGAGGATTGCGGCCGGACTCGAGAAAAGTTGCGGCGGTGAAGGAAGCCCCGGTTCCCACGTCACTGATGCAGGTTCGAGCCTTCTTGGAGCTGGCATCGTACTACCGGCGCTTCATCAAGGGCTTTGCCGCGATTGCACGACCACTAACGAATCTGTTACGGAAGGACCAGCCTCTCAGCTGGGACGCGGAGTGCCAGCAGGCCTTTGCAACCCTCAAGGACGCTCTGGCAACGGCCCCTATTTTGATTCGGTCGGAACCCTCGAAGCAGTTCATTCTCATCACGGACTGACAACCGGAAGCTATTTTCGCTATTCTAGCGCAGAAGGGGAACGATGGTCGCGAGCACGCCATCGAGTACGCGTCATGAACCGTACCGGACGAACGAAGAAACGACTCCGCACCTCAAGGCGAGTGTTATGCGGTAGTTTGGGGAATCCAACACTTCCATCCGTATCTCTACGGACATAAGTTTCGCCTCGTAACGGATCACGAGCCTCTGCTGGCGCTGAAGAAACTCACCAACTACACGGGCATGATTGGCTGTTGGGCGGTGCGACTGCAATAATACGATTTCGATATCGTCCATCGAAAGACAAAGCGACACGGCAACGCGGACGGGCTGACACGTCTGTATCGACCTGCCAAGGTACCAAAGGGCGAGGAAATTACACCGTGGAAAGAGTCGGACTTGACCAACAAGCCGAAATACAGACAAGTGGCGGTTCTTCCACGTGGCAAGAAGCAAAACGGTGGCGATGGGTGATGAAGGTAACCCCACTACCCCTCTTTCTCCCCCTTCCTCCTCGTCTCTCCTCTCCCTGCCTAACAAATTTTGCTATTTTTGTGAAGCTATCTTCCGCGTATACGCGGTCTCCATGCGTCCTAACGGGGAAGGCTATGCGGATTGGATAGATTGTCGACAGTATGTCGCACGAGCCCATGGCTCGTGCATCCAATACAGAAACGAGAGTAAACCATGGTTGTGCCCCTTGTGCCGGACCGGCAAGATTCCGACCGAGGCTTGCTTTTTGGATGCCACGTCAGAAGGATTGGAAAAGACCCGGAAGTTTAGAAGGGCCGAAGTATGGACGGATCTTCTGGCTCGACGAGGAGATACCATCGTAGCGGCTTGGTTTCTGTATTTCGCTATCGCTCATTTTCCTTCCACAAACAATATCTTTACCACCCTCCAGTGCTTAGAACTCGCTGACTCTGTCCCACAAGGCTTGCCCATTATCCTGCTTGATTTTGAGAAAGCCTATGATCGTGTTAGATGGGTCTTCCTATTGGAAAGTTCGAGACATAGAGGTTTTGGAATTAGAATTCGAATGTGGATCGCCATGCTCTTGACTTCTGGAAAGGTTGTGCTTCAAATCAATGGTCTATCTCACAACCTTTTGTCATCTCACGGTCAGTCCACCGAGGTTGCCCATCGTCACCCGCCTTGTATGTTCTATATGATGAACATCTTCACGACCTGATTCAGGCTTCTCAAGTACTAAAGGACTTCCTCTACCTCATGAGGAACTTCGTTTTTCGGCCTTTGCGGATGATTAGGCTGCCTACATCTTACTTTGTGAGGGTCAAATGACAGACCTACACCGTTGTTTGAATATGTTCTTAGAATGCTCAGGAACCAGGCTCAACTGGGACAAAACCATGGCGGTTGTATCCACCCCCACAGGCAGGATTCAAGATTGGGATGTTGATTGCCTTCCTAGAGGGCAATTTTTCAAAGTACTCGAGATTCAGATGGCTCAGCAAAGTGGTTTGCAAGGTAAAGTCAATCCCCAAATTGAGAACATCTTTGGCACCATTATGACACAATTGTGTGCTTGGGAGACCGGGGAAATGCTTGGGATTTTTGGAAGAGCCCTCATGATCAACAACTTGGTTTTGTCTACCATGTGGTATATCTCTGCGCTCTCAACTCCCCCCTAGGTACACTCATCGAGCAATCAGAACAGTCGTCACCCGTTTTCACTGGTCATCTGGTGTCGAGGCTGAATCCACTATCCCAAGGATATCATGGTGGAAGCTGACTCAGCCACGGAGGGAGGGGGGTCTTTCCATTCTGCATCCCTCCACTCAAGTCAATGCTCTCCAATGTCGCAGCATACTGTGGCTACTACTCGCTGGTAAGCATGAGGTTTGGAAGCAACTGACCCTACAAAGACTTTCAAGAATTCCAAAGCTTCCTGAAGTGGCGGTATGGACAGCGCTTCTGCACTCGGACCTCCTCACACGCATACGACACCACCCTCTGTAGTCGAGGGCCTCTCTCAATCTGGAGGAAGATGTGTTGTACACCAACGGCACCCAAAACTTTTTCTCGTATTCTTATTAACCTATTTTCAATAACAGTTTTATCCTCACTGAGAAAGGTTTTCCTTTTTCTTGGCAACTTGGCAAGGAGAAAGTGGAGCTGTTGGTGGACAATGGATGGAATGAGGTTTTTTATTTAATCAAACATTTGTGGAATGTGGAAACTAAGGCTTGGCGTATGAGTTGGGCTGGACCTCGTGTGACAACCGCCGCTACCAGTGCGCTAATCCCTCAGCAGGCTCGAGGGAGGTGGGGCACAATCCCCGACGCTTGGGGGCGCCACCGAGAGTTGACCTGTAGAGGCTATGGTGTTTTTTGGGGTCAGCTCCACTTGGACGGAGGAGAGTGGAAGAGGGAAGGAAGGTGAGAAGGGCGCTTCCGCGAAGACGGAGTGGAGGTCAGGCGGAGAGTAGGAGGGGTCAGTGGGCGGAAGGGATT
>BFEA01000393.1:1123713-1135221 GCA_003427395.1 Chara braunii | reverse complement strand
AAATGCCAAGCAATATGGGACCAATTGCGGGGCGTGGGGGGTAGGAGGTGGCCGGACGTGATCTGCATACAGGAGACACACCTCCTGGACACTCCCGACCATCACAGAGCGCACCGAAACGTGTGGCCGCACCAGTCCTATAGAGTCCACGCTGTGACACCGACATCTGCAGGTGTGGCGATCTGGATTCCGCCAGATTCCAGAGTAGAGGTGGTGCACTGGGCAGCGGACGAACTACAAGGCCGGTGGGTTTCCATTCTGGCGATGCTGGAACTGGAATTGGTATGCATCTTCTGTGTGTATGCCCCCAACTCAACCGGGGAAAGGGAGGGTTTTTTCAACCACCTGGCCTCGCTCCTGCACCAAGGCATCCCGCTAATCTTTGCCGGCGATTTTAACGCGACCCCGGATGGATGGATGGACCGATGGAGCCCACAAGGCAATTACCCCCAATATGTGGAGGAGGACGAAAGAACCATCTCGCAGTTCAGCACGACTCTTTCTCTGCTCGACGCATATCGTCACCTTCACTCGCAGGAGAGATCTTACACCTGCCTCCGCACCAGCAACCCCGGCAGACACGAAATCTCGGATCGATTTGGTCCTAATTTCGACAGCCATACGAGACGCCCTGCAACTCTCGGCCATATTCCCGCAAAGCCCGTACCCAGGCCTTGACCACTACACATGTGGAATCATTCTTACTTTCCGTAAACGGCCCGATCAAGGGCCGAGCTATTACAAATTGAACACATCACTGTTGCAAGTCGAAGGTTTTCGGAACTTCACAAGAGACGTGTGGGCTTATTTGCACAACCAAAGACACCACTTTGCATCACAAATCCAATGGTTTACAAACGGATTGTTCTTCTTGGCCAAGAAATGCAAAAACTATTCAAAATTGGTCGCGAATCAACGATACTCCCAAGAAATGGAGACCCACAACCAACTTCATGACCTGGTCTCCCAGGACAATTCAGAGGAACACACGAACACTATCCAACAGTTAAAAGACCAACTATTACAATATGCCCAATATAGATGGCAGGGCGTTAAAATCAGAGGGAAACTCGCAAAATGGACCACGGAGGAAACTATGGACTCACAATTTTTCAGTCTTGCATCAATCCAAGCTCATCGGACAACGATAGAAGCCCTTCTTGACCCCACCACTGGGGAACTGGCCACTACAACCGCACACAGCGTAAAGATAGCCAGGACGTTCTTCCAAGACCTTTTCGCATCTCACATCCCTCAGCCACAAGACCCCCGACACCTTGCAGACGTGGACAGGTTTCTGGACCCTATGGAGAACCACCTATCACTCGAACAGAAGGAAAAGAAAGAACGCAGAATAACTAAAGAAGAAATCTGGACCGCACTGCTGCAAATGGACGACGAAAAGACACCGGGGGTAGATGGTTTCCCAAAAGAATTTTGGGAAACCATGTGCTCGCACCTCTCCGACGACCTCATGCACTTCTACGAGGAAGTCTGGAATACCGGAGAGATGGGCGAAATGGTGGGACAAGGGGTTCTCTCCTTGCTCCACAAAAAAGGGGACCGGATGAATATACGTAATTATCGCTCGATTACTCTCCTGATAGCGGTCTACAAGATGCTATCCAAGGCACTGGCCAATCGAATAATAGAGGTGGTAGAGGATCTGGTGCACCCATCACAAACAGGCTTCATTCGCAAAAGAAACATCCAAGAAAATATTCTCCTAATCCATGATGTAATCAACCTCGCACGTAAGGACAAAAGTAATGCCGTGTTGGTCTTCATTGACTTCGAGAAAGCATATGACCACGTGGATTGGACCTTTCTTGACAAATGCTTGGAAAAGTTCAACTTTGGCCCTTCCTTCCGACGATGGATTAGGATTCTGCACCAGAATGCCACCACTAGAGTGCAGATAAACGGCAACCTGGCTCCAGAAATTCTACTCCACAGATCAGTCAGGCAGGGTGACCCGATAGCCCCTTTTCTTTTCGTCCTCACCATGGAAGCGTTATCGGCCAACTTACGCAGCAGCAGAAGCCTGAAAAAAATTCACCTGTCCGGAATCCTGGAAGAAGCTGTCCTGATCTGTTCGTTTGCTGACGATCTGACGATCATGACAGGCGCAACACCCGCAAACATGGAAGAGATAAAGCGGCTAATGGATAGATTCTGCGCCCTCTCAGACATGACTATAAATTGGGGTAAAAAAACGCAGGGCTGGTGGATCCACCACCAGGGGAGTCGTCCCCCGGACGAGCCGCGCATCTCATGGACTCCTCAGGAGGCGCCTGTTAGGGTCCTGGGGGTGAAAATGTCAGCATACGGCCGCCCGCTTGACAACGACGACTGGATTACGGGCCCGACATTGGCTAAATTTGACCGATGGGACCGCAAGCACACATCCCTGTTCGGAAAGGGCCCTGGTAATCAATAATGTGGTTCTTGCCACACTATGGTACAAATCTGTTCTACGGCCAGCCAGTGCGGGGGCCCACAGAGCCCTTAGACGAAAGGTGGCAGCATATCTATGGAGAGGGGACAGCCAGACTACTAACGCCATCAGTCGAGTGGCATGGGACACAGTGGTTCAGCCCAAAGCACAAGGGGGGTTGGGCATCATAGACCCCCCCACTCAGACACAGGCTTTGAGCCTGATGTGGTTGGTGAGGCTGATCTTCGAGGCAACCCAACAGTGGGCCCCACTGGCTATACGACAGATAGCCCATCTGGCCCCAAAATCTCCCCCGGAGGTCGATCCACTGAGATGGTTAGACGACAGGTATTGGAAGGTCCCGAGGGGCCTGCGTGATGATCTGTGGCCACGCCTAATAAAAACCTGGAGGAAACTCCCCCCCCCAGATCGCACGCCTCCGGACCGGTGGGAGGAAGTGGCAAGACAGCCACTGTTCAGGAACCGATGGATCACAAACACACACAGTCGTATTTTTTGCAGTTCGGACTCACCATGGAAGGGGTGGGTCAAGCATGGGATTTCCAGGGTAAAGGATCTGTGGGACGACCTCAGAAATGACTGGAAAATACCAGAACAAATGAAGGGACTCCTCCGCTACTGCCATAACTCTGAAGCCGCAGTAGAGGAACTAACTGAGGCCTTCCCTCTGGCCTGGCTCCACATTCTGCGCAAGGGTCCACAACTGCAAGAGGGGGACTGGGTCAATACCAATGACTGGGCCCAACGCATCGGGCTAGTTCACCAGGTGCGTGCAGAAGATGCCCTGATTGAAGAATATCAGGTAGGGAAGGATGGGCGACTGACCGGCAGTACAGACCCCTTTATATGGGGTTCTAAGACCCAGCTCCACCGAGTGAGAGTATACGGTGAGGGGGAGGGGCAAAGAGGTTTCACGCCCGGGACCCCGCTGAGTGAGCTTCCCCTGGACCCGGTTGAGTGGGTGTGGAACCCGCTAGCTCACCCTCGGGCACACGATTTAAACCCCGTACCCCTCTGGAACATGATAGTCAAAGTTTCCTACCGAAAGCTTAGAGTCAAAAAAGTTGTGAAGGAAATGGTCCGCGATTGCTGGCAGCGACATTTGAATATAAACAGACAATTATTGGCGCCCATCAGATGGTTTAAGGACTGTAAATACAGCCCGGCCAAGATCACGTCCTTACAATGGCAAATTATACACCGCTGTCTCCCTACTAACAGCTGGCTGATCGACCACACCCACCGGGAACAGCAAGGGTGGGCGCTGCCTTGGTGTTCTCGGTGTCTTCTCACATTCCCGTCCAGAAAAAAAGAAGAAACCATAGAGCACATTTTTCTCCAATGCCCGGTAGCGGTAGCAACATGGAGATGGTGGGAGAGGATATGGCGACACATGGTCCCGGGACACGCATGGCCATGGGAGTGGCAGGCGATCCTGCTGGGCCATCGCCCGGACCTCCAAAATCAGACCTTCGCATGGAACATGTTCCACCTGGGAAGACGAGTGATTCTATGGGTTATTTGGTGGCAACGCTGTGCCCTTGCCATGGACAAGGTGATAGTGGATGGGGAGGAGAAACAAGAATACCTCAAACAGCAGTTCCAACTAGAACTTTCTCGACTATGGGCAGTCACAAAACAAACATTAGACTCATTACATCAACCAAAAGACATTGCCTTGGTGATTACGAAGTTTGGCCAAGAATGGTTGGGGGAGGGATGGGTAGCAGAGGTGGTTTGGTCCGGACCTTGGGACACACGGATTCAGCCCGAGAACGATGMGGCCAGCATAAGGCCTCTCCGGGACTATCATTTGGTATTCAAGGACTGGACCACGATTAGTCCGGATGTTCCTCTGTGCCCGGCAGAAGACCTTGCAGACCCATTCCCGCCCCACCACCAAGCAATGGAAGAATGGGTTGGGTAGACAGTCAGTATCAGTAATGGGACAGGCAGGGGGACGGCGGAAGTACCCACTGGTGCCCTCCAGTGGATCTCCGCTTGGCCCCTGACGGTGCGGCAGAACGAGACAGTTTCCAACCTTGTGGCATCACTGATCACCATGGTCAGCGGAGGGGAGCCAGCAGTAACAGAGGAAATCTGGCGCCAAACATCAGGGTGAAGAGGCCCCCCCCCCTGCTCAGTCAATCCCCTGGCCTCCAGGGTAATCAATGCTGGCAGGTTCAGCTTACAGACTTTCTGAGATGTGTTTTCTATTTCAATCGCAAGGGACGCTGGACCCGCTTTCCAGCAGGTGATGCTCCCCACCAATAGATGGAGCCTCTCCCCAGGTGCTAGCGGTGTCTGCTCTTACCAGCATTGCTAGCACTGGAGGGACTGTTTTTCTTTATAAAAAAAAAAAAAAAAAAAAAAAAAAGCTTGGTGTACCATTCAAGATCTCAAGGGCAATAAGCTCTCTGTCCAGCCCACTTAGCCTTATGGTTAGGTGTTAGTCTGCCAAGCCGTTGGACGTGTGTTCGAGTCTTGTATTCGTCACATGCTTTCGCGCAGTAATTACCGTAGAAATTGTACTACGGAAGAGTGGCTGTGAGGGGTGAGTGTGGTTGGGTACACCGTGTCGCGGGATCTCCGTGCTGGGGTGGGGTGAAGTGCTTAGGTTGGAGTCCTGGGGCTTCACTTTCACCCCAGCCCACTTAGCCTTATGGTTAGGTGTTAGCCTGCCAAGCCGTTGGACGTGTGTTCGAGTCTTGTATTCGTCACAGCCCCATTGGAAACAACGCCTCTCATCCATCCTCAGGGTTGTTACCTGAAGATTGGGTATGTCAACTTCACTTTCCTATACTGAAAAAGGGGGAATGAGTCAGGATTGTGGCTGATTAGACACCTGCAGGTTTTTCGCATCAAAGAAACTACACAGGTAGGGGAGCTAGGTTTTTCGCATCAAAGAAACTACACAAGTAGGGGATCAGGTCCTCGTCTCAACCTGGGCCTGTAACTCTGGCTATGATGGCATAGGGGACCCTCTGATCCCAAAGGAAGGACTGACTGAGAAGAACTCCTTGGATCAGGTACCTATAGCAGTCTTTCCTCGGAGAGGGCGTAAGCGACCACAGACTTTTCTTCCATTCAAAATCCGAACTCCTGTGATGGAACTTCCCTTTGATCTTCCGCATGGTATGTCTCCCCAAAAGGCATGCTTCGTTTCGATGAGCTTACCACCAAAACGCTTGACTGCTTGCATGCCCCAACTTTCGACATTTCTGCAAATTTAAAACCAAGATGGGTCAAATGAGATGCCATCTCTCCAGCAGCTCTTGACTCATGGACAAAATTCAGTTTCTTAACTTTCTTTAAATTTTGTAATATTATTTGGCGGCTGCCGGAGGCCACGAAAGTTGGCCTCCTATGGCTCATGGTTCGCTTGGCTGTCCCAACAGCTGAGTGGGCCTCAACTAGGAGCCAGTTCACTGACTCTCTTTGCTTGGTGTGAGGCCCAGGGCCAGAAGATTTGCTGCACCTCTGGGTTACTTGCCCATTACAGCAAGTTTTTTTTTTTTTTTTTTGTGGTCCGATGGACCACGGATCAGATATTACAGCAAGGTTTTTGGTGTCTTTGACCGGAGCTTTGTCAGGCACCCTCCCCTCTCATGCTTTGTGATGGTCGGGTGGCTGATACTTTGTTGGGCATAAATGTTAGAAAGGGTACGGATCCAAGGCTTTACGTCTCAGAGATGGTTCGCGCAACAATTCTTTCTGCTTTTTGGGAAATCAGGAATGCTTGTGTTCGACAGGACAAGACTTCCTCCCTACTTCACATGCAACGGTTGGTGATTGTCGCAATCAGACACAGTTTTCAGGCAGACTTTCTACACAGGCACCATTCCGAACCAGTGCGGCCACACGGGGCCACATTCTTTTCTGGCTCTAGCCTGGGGCTGATTTCCCTAATTTCATCACATTCAACTTTGAAGAAAACAAATATTATTTTGGGCCTTCACTCTCACCTCTGTGGTTTGATCCAAAGGTGCAGGCCCATCCGGGGCCAAGTCCCACTTACCCGAATGATCGATTTTTGACCGCAGATTCGGAGGATCAACGGCCAGAAATCACGGATCAGCGTAAGTGGGACTTGGCCCATCCGGCCTCTCGTGAAGATTGTCATTAGCCTCAGGAGGGGCCAGTCCCCTTTCTGCAGCAATAGGGCCTTCCTATTCATGACCATTGCAACATCCTGTACTTGCAGTTAACTTTTAGTTGTAATTTTAGTTGTTGTTGTTTTTTTTTTTTTTTTTTTTTTTAGGATTGTTGTATAATATTTTTCTGGTAACAGATAGGAATCTTGGTTGAAATTGTAGTTGCTTGACTTTTGCACAATACTTCAGGTAGTAAGATAACCGCGGTTGGTCATTCGGAAGATTTCATAGAGGACCGCTCTCCCCCCCGGGGGTCCTCTTTAATAGTCAGGATTTTCAGGCTTTTCTGATCATCTTGTGTTGACTGATAAATTAATCCTTTCTGTGTCATATTTCTGTTTCTAAATGTGTCTTTATCACAGATTCTTTTCTTTTTATCACTTTTAAAGGAAGTACAAGGTAGGACGGATGGCCTCATAGCATTTTAGTATGATCTCTACTGTTTATTAGGCAGGCCTGGCACTTTAGCTAGTCTCCCGCTGCCTGTTCGTAACCTTAAGAAGTTATGATTTTTGGTTCTTCTGATCCTTGTATTTTCCATGCTTGCCGGTGATATAAGTAACCGGACTGGTTCCCCCCAGAATATAAAGGGGCTGTCTTTTGAGAAAAAGAAAGAAAAAACAAATACTGGACCAATCAAGTAATTCTGAATTACCTCAGGGTGGGTCAGTCAACGATCGTATCTCAAGGATGTTGCCCTTTTAAGAAAAATGAAGCAAAAGGAAGATAAGGAAAAAAGGAGGGAAGCATGGGTGCATATCTTATTCAGACTTATTGTATTTTCATGACTTGCAGGGGGAAAAGTAACCAGACTAACGCTCCCCAGAATGGATATGGAGCCAGGACCATAAGGCCCTGTTTTGCTTTGAGTAAATAATAAATAAGTAAAGAAATAAATAAAAAAGGGAGGGCGGGATAAGCATCACGGGTTACGTGTATGAGGTTGTCCGTGAGCTATTAAGTTATTAACTTTAGAAGTTTAGAATCATCAGTTCAGCATGTAGACTACGTGATGAACATCCATGAGCTCGTCACGATATCGCCGATTTCGAGAGCGCAGTATCGCCTATTTCGAAACCAGATAGCAGACAACCTACCTCTCTCTTGCTAACTAACCTCTCTTAGTGTGTCGTATCCAAAAAAAAAAAAAAAAAAAAAAAGTATAGAACTTGCCAGTCTTGTCTGAAGCGCAGGCATCTTAGAAAGCGAATTCTGTCTGTTTTAAAAATCACTCAGCGAAGCTCTCGTCCATCGTAAGACGTAGTTTCCATAGCATCATGATCATGTTGGATATCCTTAGCCGAAGCCGGGTGATGGCACCGGTATCTCAAATGGTTCTATAGGGCCCGGTTCCCAGCACGCGCTGCTCCCCACGATTCGAGCACTGTTTCAAACAAAAAAAAATAAAAATGTAAAGCCCAGGTGCATCATTATGATAGCTCTACCAGCAATACAAGCAGAGAGTCTCATGAAGCCACAATGGATATTAATCATATTATGCAGTCAATATGCCGATATTTTTTGAGGGGCAGCTGTCTGGCAACTGTTGCAGTGGGGCTTTTGAGTCCTGACCCAATATTTAGAAGTGAGTTTTTTAAAGCTTTCTAAATTTCCTTGGGCAGTTTCTTTTGTTACGATCCTGGTCATTTCCCAAGTGCAAATTCACATTGAAAGACAATGCCACCCAATTGCGAAAGAAATGAAAGCACTTGCAAGAGATAAAGACCAGAGGAGAGGTAAGGAAGAAGAAGAAGAAGAAGAAGTACACCAGCAAGACCAATGACAATTCCCCCTTCTCTCTCCACCCTCCTCCTTCCTCCTTCTCTTCACCAATCTTATTCTTCTCTCAACAATAATAATAACAATGAATGGATGAACCAGAATCAATGTCCGAAGTTCCCCCTTACTGCTGACTCAACCCACAACCCAACAACAACAACAACAAGTCCACCATGGCTATGTCTTCCTTCCTTCAACCTCCTCTCTCAAGCATAGGTCATGGCGGACTACTGGAAGGCAGCTATGATGCTGCCCTGATGCCCGGAAGACAACCCAAAGCAGCTATGTCGCTGCTTGACTCGGTCCGCTATGCCTGACCCTGCCTCTAGCTGCCCTGGTGCAGCATTACCCCAACCGGGGCCTTCCAGATGCATGGCCCAACAAGGTGATGAAGACGGTGTCCACCATAGCCAGGTAAGTGCCCTACCACTCTCCTACCATGTCCCCCTTCTTCCTCCTTCAAGCTGGGGTGCTCGCCATAGCCAGGCTGAGCCCCADCAGACCTTCACCTCCAAGCAGCGCTACCTCAGACCAGCGCTGCGCTCCAGCAGCATGTYGCCAATCCTTGCATACCGCAAAATGAGGAAGAGCTCACCGCTCTTCCTGAAGATATAGCGGCCTACYGGCCTCCTGGGCGGTGACTTCCTAGGCCAAGCGGCCTCCCAGCAACCAGTACCTCCTCCCTTTTGGAGGGAAACATCATTGCAGGCTCTGTTATTGTCCGCACAGGCCCTAGACCCGGGCTACTTGGACTGGTACCGGCCTACCTCTAACCTACCGCTACTGGGCCTCTAAAAATGCCAACTTTTTGTCTTCTTCTGCTCGGCCTACCTGCTACTTGAGTGTTTTTCCCCAGCTGCTCTAAGTGCCGTGGGCCTACTCCCCGCTACCGGCATGTTTACCCCCCTGCAACCCTCCGAAGTCACGGCCACAGGTAAGTACCGACCCGGTGGGCCTTGCAACCAACAAGTACCCTGGGGGGTTACACACATACCCAACCAGCAAGCACTCAGACAGGCATGCAACCCAGCAGGCACGCACACACACACATCCGGCAAGCACTCAGTCAGGCATGCAACCCAGCAGGCACGCACACACACAGACTTGGGACCAGCAGAATGCGGGAATCACAGCAAGGCATTCATTCCATTGGCAAATCCCAGAAATCAGCAGTGTTCTCAGTCTGTGTTTTGGGCGGGTCATTACACTTTCAATAAAAATGATTGTTTGGATTTTGGTCTATGATGGTGTTTTTAAAGGTAAAGGAAAGCCCAAACATTAAGAGAGGATGGACAGAGATAAATAAATAAATAAATAAATGATATTTAAAAAAAAGAAGACGAACATATCAAATGAGAGAAGGAAAAGCGAAGACAAGGGAGAGGGAAGAAGAGAGAAGAGAGTGTGGTAAGAAAAAAAAAGGTAGCAACAGAATGGGATAAGGGGAGTGAAGGAAAGTGATGAGAAGGGGAGAACATGAAAAGGGAGAAAAGAAGGAAGGAGAGAGAAAAAAGGAAGAAAGGAAGGAAGGAGGGAAGGAAGAAAGGACATGCGAAGAATGCTAGCCACGCGCTGATGTTCAAAGCATCGGAACGAAGAAGTGTATAAGTCCGACAAGCGTTGATCGGGTTCATTAATAAACAATCATCATTTTAGCTATCTGCGCTAGACTGGAGATGAAGTGGCTGATAGATGACATGTCCTGGGAAACTTGCTTGTTGAAGGAAGAGCGGACAGCCTGCCGTGGAGATCATGAATGAGTTATTCTTGGTATGTGTTGTATAGGTTTATAGGATGGACCGTGTCCTGGCATTAGTGGTTAAGAGACTTGGCTCTTGAGGCCGAAGTCGCCGGTTCGAATCTGTGCTTGCACGGAGGAGGACTTAGGCCCAGATGTATGGAATCCGTACTACTACAGGATGGGAAAGAGTAGTCGAGAGTTGTCGCTGCATTTGGCATGAACACTGCATCCTCCCCTTTTCACCCAGCTGCAGTCCCAAGTTGAACTCACAATTTCACAAAGGAGATGTTTATTTTGAGCTATTTTCTGAGAAAAAATATTGACTTGACTAATGAAGATAACATTTTTTTCCTTTTTTAGAGGAAAAAAATCTGACTCTTTGTTGTATTTGTTTCACTGTTGTTTCGGGGGAAAAAAAAAAAACAGGTTGAGAGCCGTCTCGCCCAGCTTGACGAAAAGCTGCATGACACAAAGGAAAGCAGGGACACCCTCGAGGCAGAAGTCGAACTTTGTACAAAGAAGATCGAGAGAGCGACTCAGCTAATTTCTGGAGTTGGGACCGAAAAGTCAAGGTGGACGTTGAGGGCAGCGGAGTACGATCGTATTTTCATCAAGCTTACGGGAGATGTCGTTTTGGCCTCTGGCTTCATTGCGTACCTCGGAGCATTCACACCAACCTTTCGCGATGATTGTCTATTTGATTGGGTGAAGCTGTGCAAAGAAAAGAAGATACCTTGTAGCGATCCCTTCTCAATGGCGACTGTGCTGGGAGACCCGGTCAGAATCCGAACCTGGCATATTGCAGGCCTGCCAAAGGACACATGCAGCATTGACAATGCACTGATCATATCAAATGCAAGGCGCTGGCCACTCATGATTGACCCGCAGGTGATTTTTTTTTTTCTTTGTGTGTGTATGGGAGGAGGAGGGAAGGGGGGAAGGGGGCAAGGGGGCAAGGGGATAAGAATTTCCTCTTACTCGAAAGCAAAATAAGGGCTGGCTTGCTTTCAACCAGTGGACTTTTACCGTGTGGTGGGACATGCAATCATTTTACTATTTGTTATAATAACAACTTGCTTCGCACCCGCAATGCAGGTGGTGCGGGCTATGCCCTCGCTAACATAAAAAATATGAAACATTACACAAACTGCTCACACTGACTCAAATGGACCTATACGCTAAAACAAACTAAAATGTCACTCAAAACAAGCTCAAACTGACTCTTAGCAGTTCAGTGACAGATGCAAAGAGAGTTCAACCTGACTAAGAACACAATTGCATAGATTGAAACATATCGACAAACTCAAAATTGAATATTGGGGGGTGGAGGGGAGAAAGGTAGTGTGTGTGTGTGTGTGTGTGTGTGTGTGTGTGTG
>BFEA01000393.1:1033923-1041423 GCA_003427395.1 Chara braunii | reverse complement strand
CGATATAATCTCCAATCGATGGTCCTGAATGGAAGCCCAAGTCCTGATCCAGAGGACTAACCTAAAAACGGCCTGCCTGGGTCCCCCTACTAGACATCCAAGCGGCCCTGCTGAAGCAGCAGGGCAAGACCAAGGGGCCAGGCACTACAGTCAAGCGCCTGCTCCAGTCCACGTACAGATGAAAACATCTCAGGCCGAAAATGTGGGGACCCAGTATCCAACTGGCACGAAAGGACAAAAAGAGAAGTCTGAAACTATCTGGCCCAGACCAGACAAAACCTGAAACAGCCAAAAATCCGAAAATGCTCCCAACCAAAGTTGTGTTCGGATCTTTGCACTTGGGGCAATGACGCAGTCGATGAGGGCTAACCGAGACGTGTCTATTGCTGGTTGAAAACTATATTCCAAACCCCCTCAGGGGCCGAAAGGCCGCTGATAATTTGTGGAAGGTGTCCGCCTCGGCCAACGCCATTTGATTTTGAAAAATAAATAAATAAAAGTTGTGTTCACAAACATTAGAGCAGCAAAAAATACAAGACGAATAGCAAAACTGACAAAAACGACTCCAAGACAGTACCAAAAGCCAACTACCACCAGGAACCCTGTGACGGACCCACCGAGATGGCGGTTCGCCAGAATCAAGACTAAGGGATGAGGATGGGGGAGCTGGAGCTGGAGCTGGAAGGGACAGCGCAGCTCCAACGCAGACTCAACACACGCGTGCTCCAAACTTTGCAAATGAAGAATGAGCCTGAAAACAAACTGCAGCTGGGGTATACCCCCAACGGACTGACTGGACTAGACTGAACTGGCCTGTTACCAACAGTGGTACCGGGCAGGACTACACGGCCTGTGGGGTTAGGCCATGGCCTGGTCCCACATGCCGAACAGGCAAAATAGCCAGATAGCCCTGGCTCTAGGCCAAGGAAGCTAGAGGCACGCGGCACGATCCTCAGACCTGCAGTGGATCACGAGAGCCATAAACAGGCTTCCACAAAAGCAGCGAAACTCTTCAACAATAAAGCTGAGAAATCTAGGATGCGGAGCAAGCTCCATGCGGAGTCCATGCAATGTAGCCTAAGCTACATAATATCATGGGAAAAGCAAATGTCTGATATACACATCCTAGCTAACAGCAGGAAACGAAATGTAGCAGGGTACAATTTTAAAGTCCTAGCGGCAACTGCCTCAATGCTGAAAGGAAAAGGTAGCAATCTGTCACAAAATAATGTTGTGTTACTGAACCACTAAGAGTCAAAACTCCTAAGGGCAGTCAGTCACACACAAAGATGAGATAGGTCACCAGGCTCAGGGCGGATAATGCTCGACAAATGGGTGATACCATGCAGGGTTGACCATGAAAGGGGAGCTTGGAATAGGGTGGAGATATGCCTAACTGAAGGCATGCAATGGCCGACACTAGGGTGATGAGGGTAGTGGATGAGGGAAACATGCACACAACTCGTCGACTAGGGAGGAAGCCAGATATGGGAGCAGGGAAGCCAAGATAACGTTACAGTCCCAATGCCTATGCAATACCAAGGGAGAGTCCAGCTCAGGGAGAACCAGCTAAGTGAGAACCATCATGCGACACATATAAAAGAATGCACAAGGTAGGGTGGTGGTGTGAAGTAATCACATCCAAAGTAAATGAAGTTGATAAAGTAGCTGAAGTCGAGAAGGTAGTTGAAGTCGTTGAGGTGGTCGATGACGTCGATGAAGTAGGATTCGAGTGGGTGTTGAAGTAGAGTCGCAAAATGCCAACATCGTGTAGAAGCTGATGATGAAGTACGTGATAGTGTGTGTTAGTGGTAGAAGATAGGTAACTGATGAGAGTGTCAGTCGTCGAGACGCCGAGGGCGTCGACGAGTGCGTTGTGGACGTGAGGAGACGTCCTTCTGCTGCTGAAGAACGACCTCAGAGGGAGCGGGCTCGTCCTCAACAATTTCCTCACCCGGTGTCGGAGGGTGCGTTGTCCCGGCCCTCCGCTGCGTACCAGGCGCACGCTCACCTACCTCCGCTGCGTACCAGGCGCACGCTCACCTACCTCCGCTGCGTACCAGGCGCACGCTCACCAACCTCTATTGTGTACCAGATGTCTAGTCAGGGAGGCTCCGGTGCATATTAGGTGCCTTCTCACGCACTTTCGTTGCACATTGAAGACCTGTTCCCTAACCTTTATATATGCTATGCTCGCTCGTAGGCCTTCACGGTATCTCGGGTCCGCCTGGGCTACACTTCGCTGTAGGACCAGTCCAGTCGGCGCTACCACCGGCAAAAGGATGGGTGCGCCACTGGGCTTTCCATTGGTCCACGCAGGCTTGGCGCCCTGCTGTACAGCAGAGCACGACCGGCCTGTGGCCGTGGTAGCCGCCGGCTTCGTCCAGGGACGCGAACGTAGGGGGACCAGCACGGTCTTTTCAACTGCGCGCCACCAGTCGTGTTATGGGAAGTAAGGGAAGGAGGAAAAAAGAAAACAAAAGAAAAAAAAACGCAAAGAAAGGTCGAGCGCTAGAGCAGTTCACTTCCCTTTTCTCTTCCTGTTATAGTTATTATTATTTTTATTAGATGCCTTTCGAATTTTGTCTGCCTTTCGTTCTGCAGGGAGAAAAACGGATCGTTTTTTAACCTCAATTGCAAATTGGCGGCCTGGGCTGACCGGCCCTTCGAATACCATTTACAGCAGGCGCGACTGTCAAGCGTTGCGCCGTAAGACTCCAAAATGGGAGCACCCGCGGCCGCGTCGGTAGGAGGTTCATCACCCCCTGCGGGGGGTCATAAGCCCCCTCCTTGCCATCGGACGCGGGTACTCATCAAGGGTAGCCCACTTGGTCCTCTTTGAAGAGGGGAGGGTGATCGCCGATATCCCATTATGGGACTGCCTGCATCGGGCTTGCAGGGCACTTCACTCCAAAAGCGACCGTTGAGGTTCGGCGTTTTGTTTTCTTCTTCGTTTTTATTGTCCTACTAAAATTTTGGAAAGCAATATTGAATACCTCCTTTAGAGCGCAGGGAACGCAGCCCATAGTAATCCTATAAAATAGGGAGTACTGCGTTACTCGTTGCTGGCTAGTAGACGAATGCAGGCTACTTCCCTGTGTCGGGGCGGGTAATCTAAAGGGGAAAGTTCGGGCTATTTCGAAAAGCGCACGGCTATGGCGCTGCATGGCTATAGGCCGGATTGCTGGAACCTTCTGACGCACTGGAGGCTATGGCGCTGCATGGCTATAGGCCGGATTGTTGGAACCTTCTGACGCGCTGGAGGCCGATGTCCGGGGAAGGGCCTTGGATAACCGTTATTCTGAATTACGATGGGGGGTGCGAGGCAAAGTTGAAGATCAACGTAGAGGGGGCGAGAGAGGAGGAGATGAGAAGTGACTCAAAACTGCAGGCGGCGGTCACTGAGGCGAAGGACTGGGCTAAGAGGTGCTGCATGAGAGACGGAGTCACTGCTGAAGTCCAGGTGACAGTTGCCTACCATGAGGGGGGAACCTCAACGGACACGGTGGAACGAGAGCAAGCCCACCTGGACCAAGACTCAGGGGGAGAAAGCGAAGTTAGTGTGGCGGAGGCCTGGTCTTGGCACGGGTTGGATCAGTGGTGGATGGACCACCCGCCAACCAAGCCCGTGGAGAGCGTCCCAGAGCCCAACTCGCGGCGACTGAAGGACCAGAGGGGCTAGGCTACGAGACGAGGGGAACAACTCGAAAGGACACGGGGCGGTTAGAGAGGGGACGGCTGCATGAGACCCGTGCGGTGCGTGTGTGCGGGGCCGAATGTGTGAGTAAGAAGAAGATTAGCATGGAGATGATCGCGTGGTGACGGGCGTCACGGGGTGGATAGTATTGTGACAAGTCGGGTTCTCAATGGGGGAAAGGGAGGACAGCGTGAGAGAGAGAGAGAGAGAGCAGCCCCTGCGGGGGAAGAAGTAGGAGCGAGGACGAGCGCTGGCCAGGGATCTTCAGCCTTCTCTCCGATCATGCATCATTTGCCTATCAACCCGACCTCAGTCAAGGAACGCTCCAGTGCATACATACCGGCGAAGGGTACACGAAGAAAGCCAGCTCAATGGTGAAGTGCGTGCAAAGGGGCTTCGCAAGATCAGGGCCGTGTCAGGAGGTGGTGGCCAAGGACAGGCCATCGTGATGGACACAGTGTGTAGGACTAATAGTGGATGACGTTTGTCGCCGACTCGAAAGCTTGCATCGTTTGCAGAGGAAAGAAAGTCACGTACGAAGCGCCGCTGGTGACGCTGCTCTGGCTCGTTTATGGAGCCGCCAGTAGAGTTAACGGAGTTTCGCGAAAAAGGCTATGGACTGTGAGACATCAACTTGACTGTGAAACGAGAGGGAACGGACGCGCCCTTCATGTTGACGTCACCTGTCTCTACTCGTTGACTTCGCCCTGGCCAAACCGTAGGGAAACTACGTGAGTGATTGAGGAGTTGGCCAAATAAGTAAGAAGAACAGTGTATAAGCCATTAGTGATCTTGAGTTGGTATCCAAGCTCAGCTTTCCAACTGGGCTGAGCGCGCTGCACTGAGCATAGGCAACGCTCTATAATCTGGCTGTCTCACGTCGTCTTCCAGGCTGAAGAGTGACTAATGTGATACGTGAACTGGGGGCTCAGTCTATTTGAGTCTGAACTCTAGGAAGCCCTCGTATGAGCCTGCAGCAGGCGTCGCTTCCCCCCTTTTTTTTTCTTTTTTCTTTTTTTTAGTTGACTCGCTCTCTCGTTTGCTCCGGATCGCGGGCTCAGTGCAAGACTATAGTGGTCTTATTGGATGACTGAGATGAGTGAATTAGCTAAGAAAAGATGGAGAGATGAGACACATAGAGAGAGGGGGAGAAGCTAGTCGGCATTCTTAGGAGAAACTGAACAGAAGAAGGGGTTGAATAAGGACATGATCCCCGCGGGAAAACACTAATTACTGACTGAAGTCAGTGTTAACTCTCACTCTCTGGGATGAAAATTGTTTCGCGAGTGTGCCAACCTGTGTATCATGTGGCTAGTGTAAGCGGGATGAGTCAAGGCTTGCACGGCTTCTCGTGGGGGGGGTGATCGGTCTCGTAGAAGCGGTTTGACTCTGACTGAATCGTCCCTACGCCTGGTCATCATATGTGTTCTTAAACCACCAGTACCTCGCTCAGCTATTGAATCCGAGCCTCCCAGCACGCTGCGCGCCAAGTCCTGCCGAACCGCCGTCGCAATTTTCTTTTTCGTTTTGCCTGCGGCCTCCAGCCAATGCGGTCCGGCAGGCCGAAGCCCAAATGGCGTGGCGCGTATACGGGAAGCGCTGCGGCCGATAGCTGGGCCAGGTACTGGTGGTTTAACAATGCTTAATCGACAGCAGAGAAAAAGGGAAGGAGTGATGACGGGTTAGGAGAAGGGAAATCTCATGTCATGTCGAATAACTGCTGTGAACAAAACGTTTGGATTGTTGGCTGCGCGGGAAAAGACGGCTGAGCAGTCTATCATTGAGTTTCTTTGAACATTGGATTGGCCGCTTACCAACGATCGAGATGAAACTCATTTTTGTGCGATCTCTCCGTCTGTTTATTGAGCTCACTCGAACATAAACCCTCATGCTGATTGAGCAAGCCTGAGGAACCTGGTAGTTGGTGTCGATGGGTAGACAAGGCTTCGTCGAGGAGGGAGAAAAGTCGAATAACAAGATAAGGCATCTGGCTGTTCCTCCCTTCCACGATTTGCCGCCTTTCCTTTTCTCATGCTAACCCTCATATTGTAAGATCTGTTGGGGCAGTGTGTTTGTGAGCGGCTCATTCAAGCGACAAGTGAATCATGTCCCGCTCCTCTTTGAAATTATGCTATCGGTGGAGTGAAAACACGTGAATGCTTTAACTGAGAACCGAATGGCTTGACAATGAGCTTGAGCAAGATAATTGCTGATTGAGCTTGGACCGCCTAATTAGTGGGCGTCATGCAAGGGTGTTTAAGGGATGCGGTATCGGAACCGATCTAGACCTACTCAGTCTTCCTCTTTTGACTATGCATGAATGGGCAAGAAGAAACCAACCTTGCGGAAAATTCCGTACCTTCTTGTGAAGTTGCTGCTTGATGGGGACTAGCAAATCTTGTTCACCTGAACCAGGCCAAAAGGTGCTCTAAACGAACAACCAAAGCAAGATTGGAATGCGTGATATGCCCAGGAACTCGAATGGAGGATCTGCAACACACTGCGATGTCTCCAGGCCTTTTTGGGAGTGGTGGCAACGAACGAATATCCCGGTTCCTGGTAACAATTCAAGATGGACGGACCGTTTTCTACTACTCGGAACAGCAGCGAGAGCAATGCCTCCCTCGAGTCCCTCCCGACGATATGCATATGCAGAAGAGACACTGAGAGGAGCCATATTGTGGACTCTTTGGAACTTGAGGAATTCAGCAACTAGGAGAGGGGAGAGGTTGACACCACTGATGGTTCGAGCTGAAATCAAATTTGCCATCAAGCAAACTATTTTGGCTGACTGGGAGTATCGAGTTCAACGGAAAGGACACTCGCGGAAATCAATGCAGCATTTTAACAAATGTAGGACTGAGTTTTCGGGACTGTTCACGATTGAATGTTTGCCACAGCAACAACCCTGTCTGTGCTTCTCAGAGTTTTTCTTGTAATATACATGGTTGTACAAAACTTGTGAAAGTGATCATAGTTTTTTTTGTTTTTTTTTTTAAACACCCAAGGGTCTCCCCTTTTGTTCCCTTTCGTTTTTGTTCAGTCCTTCTAGAGTGTCCAAATTAGTGTTCATAGTAGAGTCTATAGTTACATTTGGTTTTAGGGATATTGTTAGGTAATTGAGGGATTGAATTCAGATGAGAACAAGGAGTAGAATCTTGCCACAGTCGTGGCCTGGGCTTTGCTTGGCCGGAGAGCCTTGCTCAGCCTTAGAGCTGGAACTTTATGAGGGACGCCGGGCCCGGTTCCCGGTTCCCGGCACAGCTTTATAAATGTTGCTCCTTTTTCAACCAAAAAAAATAAATAATAATAATAAAAATAAAAAAGACTACATTGCAAAAAAAGTGGTACTGCTGTTCTAATTCTAACTAAGAGAACAAACGTCGTCATCATTCTTCGTCTCTGTCGCCGTCAATGTGCAGCTGGAAACGCAACCCAAGCCTGACGATGGAGCCCTGGTCTACGGAATGTTCCTGGAAGGTGCACGCTGGGACCTGGAGAAGCATATCCTTAACGAGTCACAGCCAAAAATACTGTACACGAGTGCCCCGATCATTTGGATGATTCCAAAGGAACTCTCAAAGATGACAGACTACCCGCACTACGAATGCCCTCTCTACAAGACGAGCGATCGCCGGGGAGTTCTATCGACCACTGGCCACTCGACCAACTTCGTGATGGAGTGTCGACTTCCTTCCGACAAACCGCAAGCCCACTGGATAAAGCGAGGAGTTGCGCTTCTTACACAACTCGATGACTAAAGGACAAAAAAATGGTGGTGGTGGTAGAGGGGGGGGGGGGGG
>BFEA01000393.1:1020511-1032328 GCA_003427395.1 Chara braunii | reverse complement strand
AAAAAAAAAAAAACAAAAAAAAAAAAAAAACATTCACGAAAGAGCTCACTGTAAACATTCTCAAAACAGACCCTGTGCATACCTAAATCAGAAAGTTGAACAGCATCTGAGGTAACAGGACCCACTCGCAAAGAAATTGAAATAATCCATTCCAGGCACAAGCGTTGTATTCTTTTTTTTTTTTTTTTGTCTTCTCCTCATGGGGGGACGGCCATATATTTTTCTCTCACCTCACATGTCTTTAACTGGCGTCCTGCCATGTCACGGAACATATCTTTCTTTTCATACCTACCACTACTCCTAAGGCTATACAGGGGACCCCTGCAAGCATAGCTTTCTACCACTCTTCGGTGAAGGGAGGTTACCAGGAGAGGGGTAACGGCATGTTTGCCCCTTTGCCCTAGCGTTTAGGGTGCAGGGTTGGGGCCGCCGGTGGGGGCCCGGCTAACACAAGGACCGAGCATTCGCCAGTAACTGTGCCTCCCTTTTCATCTTCCCCCACCGCCATCGAGTAACGGTAGTGTCTAAAGCCAACACTCTCCCACACACCACACGCAACCCACTGACACACACACTCACACCCATGTTGGCTGAAGACCTTGCTAATACTGACTGGGAGGATCCAGCTGACTATCTCAGTTGGTTGGCACCAAGACTGCTACAGGCCGCTGGGGATTGAACCCACGACCTCCTGAATGTCACTTGCGTGCCTAACCAATTGAGCTAGGCCGCTGGATCAAGCGGTGTATTCCGATCACCCCCCAAAATAATGTTTTCAACTTGTGGTATACGCCAGGGAATAAATTTGAGAAGTTCAACCCTATCAGCCTGGCTTGTAGGTGCATACAAATTGAAAATGGCCCATTCTTATTGACAAATAGTAAACCGGACCCAGGCCCATCTTCCATTATGATCAGTCCTGAAATCGGTCACAACAAGCGGTGCAGTCCGAGCAATGAGGATTGCAACACCCCCTCGGGTTCCTTGGGCTGCTGCCCAGAACTGAGGTCCAAACCACCAGCCCATTTGCTCTTTTTTTTTTTTTTTTTTTTTTTTTTTTAAAGCCTGTGCAAAACCTCTATCCCAGTGGTGGTAAGAGAACCACCGAGATTGAGGCTTTGTCTGGTGGGCCGCTCCATCTATTGGTGGGGAGTCTCACCTGCTGGAAACCGGGTCCAGCGTCCCTTAGATACATCTTTCTCTTCTTCACCATTGAGTCTGACACCACAGTGCTGGAAACCGGGTCCAGCGTCCCATGTCCGGATTATAACATCCCTGCCTACCCTGGGGTGTGGTTGGGTGTGGGGGGGGGGCACCGGTGGAGACTCCCTCCGAAACCCAGCCCTACCCACCATCTACTGTCCTCGTGGTGCAAAATGAGAAGTAGAATGGGCAGCAAATGAGAAGTAAGAAGAACCAGAAGGACTGGCAAAGACTGAGAAATCTTTTTTTTTTTTCATAATCCATCATTGAAAGTGACGCCATTGAGCTGGAAACCGGGTCCAGCGTCCCATATCTAATCCTTTTTCTTCCTACCTCTTGCCTGCAACTTGCTATGCCGTGTATTTGAGTGATTTAGATGACTCTAAGCCCCCAGATATTCCTCCAGGGCCAACGGGTGAGGAGGAAAGGGATCACCGAAATCCTGCACAGGTCTCAGCTGTTCTCTGGGATCCACCCTTGTCCAATCTTTGAAGAGAAGCTGGTAGTCTCTTTCCAGGTCTCCCTCCTGACCTTCTCCATGGTCCAACCTGTCTCCTGTCCAGACCACCCTCGCGACCCAGCCCTCCCTCTCCCCCCCCAGCCAGCCTTCACAGAACCGGGAGATAATTTTTTTAATGTCACCCCTGCTGTGCACCTGACTCAGTTTTTCCTTAACGCTGTGCCATTGTGCCATGATCTCATATTGGAAGAGCAGCCGTATCTGTTCTGTGACCTCCCCCTCCTCTACCCTGCCCCCTCTAATTCCAAGATGCATCTTCGCCACCATATGGTCCAGAGGACTGTACGGCGGCCCAGGGAGAACATATTTGCTACAAAGGTGTTGTCGCAAAAGTGGGGGCAGTGTCCCAACAGAATTGCCCTCCACTCCCAAGGCCATAATGAGCCTGGGACGATGTGCCGCCAGATCCTATCCCACCATCTCCATAGCAGGACAGCTGCAGGGCATTGTAGGAAGATGTGCTCGACCGTCTCAGGGCGCTTTTTTTTCCGGGGAAATTTTGGTAGCAGCCCCGACACCACGGAAGCGCCCTTCCTTGTTGTTCGAGTTGTGTATGATCAATCAGCCAGTTATTGGTCGGCAGGCAACGGTGAATGATTTGCCATTGAAGAGCGGAGATTTTTGCCGGCCTTTTGTGATACTCGCTGACCATTGGATAGATTTGAGTGTGCTTTGGTCTACGTTTAGATGGCGCTGCCATCTGTCCGCCACCACGTCTCTTAGCCTGCGCTTGGGTCTGAGCATCCGGTAGACTAACTTCGTTTTAAGGGCGGTTAGTTGGACCGTTCTTTCCTCCCCCCGTCCCCGCCCTCCCTTGCCTTTCCACGACCATCTCCATTTTTGGGGATCAAGGGGGAGGTTCTCGATCGGGGTCATTGGACGATACACTCTCCAACCGTTCCCTTCTTCAATCACCCTGATGCGATAGACTTCTGATTTCCTTTTCCAGATGAAAGGTTGACTATTCCCTTGTAGTCGCCCTGATTCTGTAATAGGGTAACAATCAATCAGGACTTGTGCCTGATCGACTAGATGCACTAGGCCTACTTGTGATTCATGGACAGGTAGCCCCACCCAATCATTTTCTTCCAATGTTGGACCTTTCTTTAGCCTAGTGTACCATTGGATGGGAAAACTTTCAACAAGTTCTTCCATTGTAGACTCGAGGGAGTGGCAGTAGCGCAAGCAACTTTTCATTCTTCCTGCACTTTTCCATTCTCCGTTTTCCCCATCCCGTAGATCCCTCACCCTCAGCACCCCGTGTTTCACCCAGATTTTCCAGGGGGAGTCCGAGTTGTTCCTTACCTGACCGAGAGGATCTGTGATTAATCTATTGCCGAACAGCGGTTGCGTGACTATCTCCTCCCATCTGTCCAGGGTGGGGCGGTCGGGGAGTGGGAATCTCCTCCACGTGCGCAAAAGGCGTATCCAGTGTTCGTCCAACGGGTCACCATTCGTGTATTTCCTGGGGAGTCTCCAGTATCTGTCCTCAATCCATATGAGAGGGTCTGTTTCTGGTGGGGCTTCCGGGGCCAAGGCCGCGATTTGCGTTAGTGTCAGGGGAACCCAGGGGGAGGAGGTTTCAAAGATAATATATTGGATCCAGTGGACGCTCAGGGTCTGAAACTGTGTGGGGGGGTCCACTATTCTAAGCCCTCCCCCAACCTTAGGATGAACCACCGAGTCCCATGCCACCCGATTGATAACGTGTGTATTACTATTGTCCCCTCTCCATAAGAAGGCCGCCAGTTGTTGCTTGAGCGTCTTAAGCTCACCTTTGCTTATGGGTCAAAGAATGGCTCGATACCAGAGAGTGGCGAGCACGACATTATTTATAATCAGAGTCCGTCCAAAAATTGAAGTGTGTTTGTGATTCCATTGCAGCAGCTTGGCCTGTGACGGTTTAATCAGCCATTCATCATTCGTGACGGGTTCCCCTTTGGCGGTGAGCGATGCTCCTAAGATTCTGAGGGGGTCGTCCGGGGGAAGCCAAGTGATGCGCGGGTTTTCTGGCGGTCTGCCCCCCTGATGGTGCAGCCACCAGCCCACAGTTTTCTGTCCCCAATTGACCGTCATGTCTGATACGCGACCGAAACGGTTTATGTTTTGTGCATTTGCTTTAACCATAATAGTAAGGTCGTCTGCAAACAGGGAACAGATGGGTACCGCTTCCTCCGGGATGTTGGGGATCCTGATTCGGGTTAGATCTTTGTTGTGTCTTAAGTTAGCCGAAAGGGCCTCCATGATGACCAGGAAGAGATAAGGGGCGATGGGGTCTCCTTGCCTAACCGATCGCTGGAGCTCAAAGGGAGGTGTCACCGATCCATTTACCTGTACACAGGTGGTGGCGTTTTTGTGTAGGATGCGTACCCATCGTCTAAAAATCGGCCCAAAGTTCATTTTTTCCAAGCATTTATCTAGAAAGATCCAGTCAACGTGATCGTATGCCTTCTCGAAATCGATGAAGACGATTGCCGCATTTGCCCGGTTTCGTCACACTAGACAAACAATTTCATTTATTAACAGGATATTCTCTTGTATGTTCCGCCCAGTCATAAATCCCGTTTGAGCTGGGTGGATCACGTCTGTCAGGATCTCCACCATACGGTTTGCCAAGGCTTTGGAGAGGATTTTGTAGACGACTGTAAGGAGAGTAATTGGTTTGTAATTCCTATCGTTCATTTTATCCCCTTTTTTATACAACAGAGTCAACACTCCTTTCCCCACTACTTCCCCCATTTCCCCGTCCTCCCAGACTTGCTGATAGAACGCCCACAGATATGTGCTTAATTCTGACCACATTGTTTCCCAAAACTCTTTGGGGAAACCATCTATGCCTGGTGTTTTTTCTTCCCTCATCTGAAGGAGTGCTGCCCATATGTCCTCCTTTGTCAGGGGACGTTCCAGGTGCTCTTGCTGCATGGGGGAGAGACGTTTGTCCATAGGCGCCAAGAATTCTTCCAGATCTCGCGTCCATGTCTTCCCCCGCGGGGCCGGGAGTTGGGATTTATAGAGTTGTTTGAAGAAACTGCGTGTGATTAGGGTGCAGTGTGCAGTATTCGTTGCTATGATTTCGTCCCCTCTGTCCGGGTCGTACAATGCCTCCATTATCGTACGTCTCGCGCGGGCAGTCGCCATGCTAAAAAAATGGGTGTCCATTGTGGCTTCCTGAATGAACTTTGACATTTTCCCTCGTATTCTGATGCCCTGCCATCTATGTTGTGCATATTGAAGAAGTTTGGCCTTCACTTCCTGGATGTGTGCGGTGAGAAGATGTGAATCTGCCTGGTGTTCCAGGCTTAGCAGTTCCTGATGAATAGTAAATTTTTGTTGATGCCTTAAGAGCCGCTTTTGCTTTAGAGAAGTCTTTGCATTTCTTAGCTAGGAAGATCATACCATTGTTGAACCACGTAAAGAACGAAGCGAAATGTCCTTTCTATTGGCGCCAGAACTGCCACTCATCTAAGTTGAGTCCCAAATGGCCTGACGTTTTTCTGGATGTAGGTCGCCAGGCCGTTTACATTGATAGAACGGAGATCAAGGTCTGTCGTTCTCACACATTCTTTCCAGGCTAGGTTTCTAAAATATAGTGTGTCTAGGTCAGTCATTTGTTGGTGTTATTTGTGGTATGTTCACAAGGGGTGTCATTTTTTGGTGTCCCATGTGTCTAGAAGCAGGACTTTCTTCCGCAGGATTCTACACAAGCATCTGCACACATCATCTTCAGACCAGTATTCCCCGGACTTAACCTTTGCACACTGTAGGTCAAGCAGTGCAGTGTGACAGATCGGCCGTTTTATTGGGTTCAAACAACAGGTACAGGTCGTTCTTCGCCATCTGCATGTCACAGTCCGCAAATCTTAACCCCGCCCTCGCCCCGGGTGCATAGTGTCTGGGTACAAAGACTTGCATTTGGTCCGTGAAGGTTCTGTTCCTTTCTTTGATGTCTGGGGTCTGACCCAGGAAGTCCCACCCTTGCAGCGTCACCCCGCCATGCGCTCCTATCGGGGAGAGCCCAATCTCCCATTTTCCATCTGCTTTGCGCATAGGGAGTACTAGCCCAATCTCCCA
This sequence comes from Chara braunii, assembly GCA_003427395.1. NCBI lineage: Eukaryota > Viridiplantae > Streptophyta > Charophyceae > Charales > Characeae > Chara > Chara braunii. Next base: position 1,026,534 of record BFEA01000393.1, on the reverse strand, counting down.
TTTTCCATCTGCTTTGCGCATAGGGAGTACTACTATGTCGTTCATGATAGTGAGGGGCAACTCGAAAAGACCCGGTTCTATGAGTTGTCGCAGCTTTAGGCGTCTGGAGGTCATCCCTTCCTCCCCTCCTCCCCTTGTGTGGCCCCCCTTGCACCAGGTGCAGGGGTGGAGGGGTGTTGAGAGTGCGCATTTGCTGGGACGGGTGGGGGGCGAAATCGGTAGCGGGCGATGGCCAGAATTCTCCGGAAGCTCTCCGCCCATGTGAAATGGGTCGGGGGGCCAGTTGTCAGCGCCGCTCTAAGTGTTGGACTGTTGTTTAAGAGGGCTACCAGTTCCACGTACGACGCGTCCCAGTATTCATCCCCTCCCGTCGCCCCTTCCTTAGCGGTCTCCGACCGTAGATGTTTAATAATCCATTCCGTGATTTTCTGGATCTTCTGATCCAGGTCCATTTCCTGAGGGGGGGCATACGGGTCTGTTTGGCTATCCATCATTTCAACGTCTGGCGGAGGAGGGGAGAAGGCTTCTATGTCCATTCGTCGGGCTTCGAAGGCGTCTGAGAAAAAATCTGACGTATGATGTTTGTGTTCGGCCTGAGCGGGGTGCGTCTCTTCTAAATTAGGTTGCCCTGCCTGTTGTTGTGATGTCGGTGCCGATTGTTGTGGTTGTTGTGGCTGTTTCGCCCTTGCCTGCTGTTTCAATCGTAGTTGCTACTCTGGCTGCCCGTTCGTAGGCCGCACAGTTTTTTGCACCTAGTGTGGCTGTTGTGGCTGGTGTGACTGTTGTGTCACTTCCTCTTGCCGTCCGTGCAAAGGTTGTTCTAATTGTTGCACCTGGTGCGTCTGCTGTGACTGTTGTGTCGTCCCCCCATGTGTTTTTGTCTGTTCCGGGGGAGGCGGTGCGTGTGTCTGTTGAGGTTGCCCCGCCTGTTCTGTCTGGTGCTGTTCCTGGGAGGGGAGTGTGTGGCTGATCTGATTCTCGGGCTCACCCGTCCGCGGCTTGTTCTCCGTCTGTCGGACGTCAGCCTGGTCCCCTCCCCCCTCCTTCGCACCAGCGGGCGGGTCGTTTTCAGAGGTCGAAACAACGATCTCCTGGTTGTCCTGCCTGGTTCGACCCTCCTCTGGTCTTAGACCCTCTGTCTCCCTCCCCCCTGCCATCTCCAGATTCTCTCAGCAGCGGAGAAAACCTGTTAGCCCCGGGTGCAATTCCTGTTCTGGGCTGTACCTCCAACACTTTTTTTTTTCCTTGCTTCTTCCTCCCGGCACTTTCCCACGGTTTCCCTTTACTTGACACCCCAGGGGTTGACTGGGTTAACTGTTGCAGGTGGGATTCCAAGGTTTTCGGGGGGGTCCAAGCCGCTGGCGGTCTGATGTCCTGTCGTGGGTTGCCCAGCCCTTCCCATGTCCAACCCACAGTCCCCCCCCCCTTCCTGTCCCGATTCATCTATGTAGACCCAGCCTTCATGGCCAGGGTCAACTGGCCGCCACCAGGTGTCTGCAAAAGGGTCTTTTTGCAGGCGCCCTGTGGGTTTGGCTGCACGAGAGGGGTGACGGGTGCATGCTGTGTCTGAATATAAGTGTTCGTAGGCCTGGCATTTGACACACAAGGGCCTTAGTTTGTGGGCGGTATGAATTCGGTAGATTTTCCCACCGATGCAGTAAGGGATTATGTCATCAATGGTAAAGATTTGTCCCTCCGCTAGTCGTATGGCTAGCATGAGGTGGTCATCTCGTCGTGGGACGTGCGGTGGGAGGGGATCTATGAAGTCGACCACATCAAACTTCTCTACGAAGTCTTGTATGAACGCAGCCTGGATCTCGATCGGGATATGCCTAAATTCTACCCAGAAATATTCTCTCATAAGTTGCTCATTTTGCTCTTCTGGTCGTTGTTGCTTCGGGGGGTACCAGGGGTAGATCCGGACCTCAGATCCCTCACAGCGTAGTGATCGCCATCCATCCATTGTTTTCTTATCTGTATCGTACATGCAAATGACCGTAATAACGGATGATGAGATTGGCTGTATGAGAAAAAATTCATGAGCCCCTTCAGCAGACCCCTTAAAGGCACCCAGGCGTTCTCTAATCCAACCCACCTTGTTGCTCGTAGATTTGAAGGCGGCGTCATCATGAAACGCCCAGTTGCTGGCGTGCCGCATATACAGCTCATCCCGCATTTTTACGGTGTCCCCGGGGAGAGCTTTGACTATGGTGGATCTTCCCTCCTGATGTAGGATTTTGTTTTCCGAGGCCAAGAGGAGCCCATTTGCTCTTCAATCGCTGCAGTGTCTAATTTGGTTTCCTGTAACAAGATGATCTGCACCCCTTTATTCCTAATCGAAGTTTTGATTAACGATCGGCGCTTGATTGCAACTCTACCATAGCCTAGTCCCCGACCTTTTATCACCACAACTACCAGGACAGATTGAGGGCATGCTCACACTAGCACGTACTTTTGCAAATTTTACGTATGTGAATTTGTGTTTATATGGCACCTGCGGGTCACACTGCTCACCCGTTTGTTGCCCAAAGCAGAAAGGACAGGGTCGCGACCTGGCCTTGAGATGCGAAAATACTTTGTGTGCAGTCAGACAGCGCAATGCACTTTAATTTTATTTTATTTTTGCTTCCAGAAAGCAGTAGAGGAAAAAAAATACGATTTTGCGGGGACCTCTGGAGGTCCCCCTGTGACGAACCAATTTCTGTTTCGCGCGATTTTCTGCGCGATGACAATGAGGGGTCCTGAGATGGGAAGGATGGACCAATTACGGGAGATCGGGATCAAAGGGAAATTGCATCGGTGTCCTCGCTTTTTCGTTTTTTCTCTTTCGTCGCTTCTTTTCGGATGGCTGGGTTCAGAGTCGGGCAAGTCTCGAGATGGCCGATTGAGTGGCTGTCTCGCCGACAAAGGCGCGAATAATAATGTTTGACGTCCCTTCTTTCTTGTTCTGTTGTCGGGTTTTAGGCGTGGAGGTCGCGCGGGAATTTTGCTTCGATCTTTTTGAATTTCTTTTTCGCATCTTGTCGAGCCCTTGACGACCTTCGGAATTTCGGACCTTCTTCCTCGGAATTTGCGTTTTATTTATTTTCGCAATAAATTTAGGAATTTAGGAATTCGGGATTTCTTTTGCCGCGCGTTGTCTTTCTTGAGCGCTTCTTTTTGCGGCTGCAACGGAGCTCTGATTAGTCGGCGCCCTTAATCTTGCAAGTAACTGTAATTTTGGGTAGGCGCCATTGTAACTGTATCTTTCTTCTTGAGCTTCGTCTTTCTTACTCTCCCCCTCCCTTTTGCTGTGCCTAGTTGGCCCCACGGCCTGCATGCTCGGATCGATGCCTGGAGAGTGGCTACGTCCCCCACGCCGCGGTCTGGCTATGCAGAACGTAGGCGCTCCCTTTCCTAATCTTCCTTCTAAGTCTCTGTAATTCCGTGTTCTTCGCGCATGCATGCACGCTATAAATTCCGGCTGCGCGATTAGATAGCTCTCTTAACCAGTTGTTGGAAGCTCGAGGTAGCGCGATCAGTGAGGGTCAGCTCACGAGCGAAGTAAGAGGTGAGTTGAAGTGGGAGTCGGGTGACCCGACGAGCTGGTGCCGAATGCGCGGGGTTGACGCGTGGGGCTATGATTGACTGTAGTGCGTGGGCGAACCTTACGGGCGCAGGAGGACCAAGCGGGGTGACGACTTCGTGGGTTGGTGAGTGACAACGGACTGTCCGCATCGGAGAGAGAGAGAGAGGAAGAGGGAGTTGAGGTTGATGGACGTGGATTTGCAGTTTTCTTTGTCTTGTCTCCCTCTTTACTTTTGTATATATATTTTGATCTCGGCTCAGGGCGGCTTGCTCGTCTCCTTTTGTTTTTGGAATCTTTGCCTCGGTTTCAGCCCACCCGTGTTTTGCGATTGATCTTGATCTCGACTATCGTATGTTCTGTTGAATAACTGGATGAATGAATGTTATGGCTGTTGTTTTTCTTTCGTCTAGTCATTGCCTTTGCTTGCCATTATGATACATCCATAAGCATGGTATAAATTTTTGCATAGTCGTCATTATTGTTTCCGTTATTGCTTATCACTTTGGTCCGTTGTTCTGATGTTGTTGTGATGTCTGATGTGTGATAACACCTTGCATGCTCGGGAATGATTGCTTGTGGGATCATGGAGTGATTAGATGATTGGGTAGTTGTTTACATCACATGGCGATTCTGCATAAGGAATTAGGCTCTCATTCTCCCAGAAACAGGCGAATACCTCACGGGGATACGTGTAAGCGCGATCCGATCTGTGCAGCCTACACGTATCCACGCGCGCCGATTCACGACCTTTGACGAACTTGACATCTCCGGTATCGAGTAGGTGGGAATTTTCCTTCCCCCACACACCCAAACGGACAGGAATTTTCGATATCACATCGGGAAAATCCCCTTGCCGGTTGGATGCGTGCGGAAGGTTTCCACTACCCCGCAATGACATGATGTTGAGCTCCTGGGACTCGGAGTACTTCGACCCTTGGGTGAGAGAATGTATTAGGCAAAGATACCCAGAATTCCCCTGCCTAATCGAGAATCGATTGTGCCCCAGGGAGTTTCACTGTGCCATAACTATCGATCTGAGGTGCCCCGATTTTCCCACTATGGATAACACGCAATACTTCATATCCCCCGGCTTCGTCGTAATCACTACCAATTTCCCTTCCTTCCATCTCCTCCTTCCATATCACCAACTCACAGTGGTTCCGTGGAATTCCATCGCCCTGTATTGGTCCCGCACCCCTTGCGAAAATTGTCGGCGACGCGGCAACCGACGAACCTCTGAAACTACGGGACCTAACCAAAATGAGCGACGACAGACGCCACGTGTCTGCACCCGAAGGTTCGACTCGTCAGAATCACAACCATCCCGGGCGGGCCTCTCCCCGAACCGCCGCCACCAAAACAGACGGATCGGACGACCTTGAATGCACCGCGCATGCCATTTGCCTTATGATGCACGACCCCGACCGCCATCAGACCGGAAGTAACTCGCCCCCTTAGGTCTATTGCATCTATGCCCCTGAAACTTTGCCACAGGAGATCTCAGTTCCGACTTGGGACTCCACCCCCACTTTCCCCAAAAATCCTTGGCACACCCCTTCTCGCACTTCCAGGCCCACATCCCACTCCGATCAGGAAGTCGCGCCGGGCGTGAGGTTGGGCGTCACGGTCCCCACAAAATATGTAAGTCCGCTGCTGTCCAGGCCGCTGACATTTACGTGCCCTTTTCTGTGAACACGCAAAATACGTGCCTCTTGCGACCCCAAAAACTACATAAAATTTACGATTTTGCAAAAATACGTGGTAGTGTGAGTGTGCTGAAATGGGTAAATTCAGAATATTGTCATGGAATGTTCGGGGACTAGGTTCTCGCAGAGTTGAAGTCAAGAGGCCGCTAATCAAAACTTTGATTAGGAATAAAGGGGTGCAGATCATCCTGTTACAGGAAACCAAATTAGACACTGCAGCGATTGAAGAGCAAATGGGCTGGTGGTTGGGACCTCAGTTATGGTGTCGCATACCATAATGGTACAGAGCAGAACAAGAACTGACCTCTCTCACATAGCGCAGCGGAAGGCTAAAATACCAATGATCAACCCAATCAACGTCGGAATGCAGACCAAACACACATCATCGTCATCGCAAGGTGTGAAGGGCATGGCGTTACACACAGGAAGAATGCGCCATGTCCAGACCATACACAGACGAAGAGGAGGGGATCAAACGAAGAAGAGGGGAAAGATGGGAATGTCGTCAACACCAAGTCTTCTGTACAGGTCCCAAATAATCCCTCGTCAAATGTCTCAATCCCAATGTCGAGTCTGGATCCAAATGTCATCCCAAAGTCACCAATCTCGCTCTCTCTCTCTCTCTCTCTCGTAGTCTACAGATATTGAGAAGTCAGGTAGCGAGAGGGGGAGGAAGAGATGGTGGACTTAGACGAGGAAGAAGAAGAACTCTCTCTCTCTCTCTCTCTCTCTCTCTCTCTCTCTCTCTC
>BFEA01000393.1:1004782-1020421 GCA_003427395.1 Chara braunii | reverse complement strand
CTCTCTCTCTCTCTCTCTCTCTCTCTCTCTCTCTCTCTCTCTCTCTCTCTCTCTCTCTCTCTCTCTTGTGCCAAGTACTAACCTTTGAAGGTGGCGCCTTGTTGCAGGTACATCGAAGATGAAGCTGGAGCTATGGCACCACAGGTAAGTCTCCCTGGCCTCCGCCAACTCTCTCTCTCTCCAGTACTACTCTAAGCTCCTACATCGCCCAGCACTGAAGACTACTCCTAGTGCTAGCTACTACTACTGCAGCGCTCCTCCAAAGTGCCGCTGTGGAATCCTGAAGACTGCCTCCTGCCTCCTGAACTGCACGTGAAGTGTCTGTGAACTACCTGGGAAGTGGAGGGCAAACCAGTACTATATAGTGCTGGTCCGGCCTGGGATGCTGCTCTTGCCCATGCCGAATCGTGCCAGACCCTGGCGTTGAAGTTCAAATAAAGGTTGTCTAGAAACCGGCCCAAAAATGGTCTGTGCTAAACCGTGGTCTGGCGCCTGAGTTTCTGGGCATGTTGGCTTTATGAGGGCCTGAAAATGACCCTCGTTTTCAGGCTTTTAGGCTGAAACGACATAGGGTCTGGAGGACCCTTATTTTTCGTTCGGTCGGTCCCTGAAGGCCAATGTGTTGCGCAGTATGCCACATCTGGGAACCAGCCCGAGGAACCCGAGGAGGTGTTGCAATCCTCATTGCACGGACTGCACCGCCTATTGTGACTGATGCCAGGACTAATCATAATGGAAGATAGGTCTGGGTCCGGTTTACTATTTTTCAACAAGAATGGGCCATTTTTAATTTGTATGCACTCATAAGTCAGGCTGATAGGGTTAAACTTTTCAGATCTCTTCCCTGGCTTATACCACAAATAGAAAACGTTATTTTGGGGGGTGATTGGAATAAAACGCTTGTGCCTAGAATGGATTCTTTGCGAATGGGTCCTGTTACGTCAGATGTTGTTCAACTTTCTGATTTTGGTATGACTAATAGGTTTTCTGACATGTTTCGTCTGCTACATTCTTTTGACAACGGATATACTTTTTTTGTGGCAGGGGCATATGCTCAGCACGAGTCAGAAGTATATTCCACATAGCCGCATTGACCTGTTCTTAACATCGGATTCGCTTTTGCATATAATTTCTCGTTGCTTTGTAATTTCCTTTTCAGGATCAGGTCATTTGCCTCTTTTTTTGGAATTTTTTGTTCACTCTTCAGTTCGAATGGGTAGCGACCAGGTGTTGTTACCAGAGTGGGTCATTCAGATCGAAAACTTTAAACACTTTATGCTTTAATTTTGGGTGCAATGGCGCACTTCACAACCGTTGTTCCCTTCCTTGTCTGACTGATTTCAAAGTGGATTGTGCGTTATCCGTAAAAGAGGGTTTCTCATTAAAAAGTTCATCACCGCCAAATCGCTTTATCAAGGATTAACAATCAAAGGGCTGAACTCATGCGTAGAGTATCGATGGCTGGAATTGATGAGGCTCAATTAATGATGGATATGGATCATTTGAGACAGCAATGGACCATGCATGCGCAACCTGCAGTGCGAGTTGTCACACACCGGAAAAGAATAACATGGCTGGTTAAAGGGGACCAGATAACAACCCCTTTTTTTTTAAGGGCGCCGCCCTTCTATAAAGCAAGGATTGATCCTTGCTATGAGGCACCCAGTCCTTCTATAAAGCAAGGACCAGATGCACAACCTCTAGCGGTTGATATGCCAGCTATTCTGCTCAACATATCGTTATTTTATGAGAGTTTGCTGGCCTCGCAGGCTCAACATACTAAGGAAAATTTGCTCACTCAATTACATGATCCCGTTTGGTCTAAGCTAGACCGAAAATTTTCACAGCAACAGTCTGTGATGCTCGAAGGTGATGTGACACAACAGGAAATTGCTGATGCAGTTAAATCATTGGCGGATCACAAAACATCGGGTATTGATGGACTCCCTTCAATTCTATATGCCGAATGGTTTGGAATGGAGTTGACCTGCCTGCTTCAGCGTTGGAAGTCATCATTACGTTTGTTTTCAAAAGGGGGCATCGTACTAATGTTCGCAATTATAGACCAATAACATTGATGCCTGTTGTATACAAGATTTTTTTGAAAATTTTGGCATCCCGATTGCAATATATCTTACCTATGATAATGACCCCTTGCAAACGGGGTTCCTACAAGGAAGGCAAATAATGTACAATGTTACGACTGTTGAACGGTTCATGGAATGAGTGACTTCAACGGATGATCAACTAGCAGTTCTTATTTTGGACTTCGAGACAACATATGATCGAGTTGGTTGGGAATTTCTTCAAGCCACAATGACTGCACTTGGATTTGGCCCAAGTATAAACATGTTGTTCAAGCCTTGCTCAAAGGTGCCACCTCGCGCCTCTACATCAATGGCACTCTTTCTCCACTCATTTCCCTTTCACGACCAGTTAGGCAAGGTTGCCCTTTGGCTCCTTACTTGTATATATTGTATGTTGAAGTCATGCATGTTTTGATCAGAAGTAACCCAGGGATTCCATACTTTTTGTTGTCGTCAAAGGATAGGTTAAAATCTGAATACTTTGCAGATGACTCTGTTGCTTTTACCCCTCTCGGTAACCGAGCTTTTGAGGCATTGAGGAACACAATTGACCTTTTTTGTCATATTTTGCTAGCGGCGGTTAACTGGTCAAAATCCTCGGTCCTTATACCACCAGGAGTTCAGTCTCCTAACGATTGGGGACTGTGTGTTGTGATTCCCTCTCAACAAGAAAGACTTATGGGATACCAGGTTCCCTTCGATCCCCAATTGAGATTAAATTCTACCATCTCCCTGACGGCTCTTCGAGCCCCTTTTCGGCCATGGACGACCCACAAAGGAGTTTGTCTATTTGGTCGTTCTCTTGTCATCAACAATGCATGTTTCTCAACATTGTGGTACCATCGATCCATTTATCAAATGGACCCCTCTTCACCGCAGACAGTGTGCTCTATCTTGCCACACACTACTTAGGAAAGGAACGAAGGCAACTATCTGCCAAAAGTGGCTTGGCAAGTTGTTACTCAGCCCAAACGTAAAGGGGGTCTGGTTGTGCTGGACCATGAAAGGCAGATTTCAACTTTGTTAGCAAGATGGATCCCTTGGGCTATTCTGGAGGACTCTACTTCTGCCTGGAAGCAGTTGGTAGAACCAGCCTTATTATTGATCTGGGGGTGGGAAAAATTTATACATGTTTGGTTGCCAACTCTTCTCATGCCATATCTTAAGAAACGAATGTTGCCTGACCTATGGGGGGGAATACTCAAGGCGTGGAAGAAACTCTCACTGACATTGCAGCTCCCACCGATAATTGCAGAGAGGATTCTCACCCAGCCATTGTTTCATAAGCCATGTATTTACTCACCAGATGGACAACCTCTGCAATGCTATGAACCTGGTGCCTTTGGGAACGTTTGGATGAGTCAGGGCATTGGCACAGTGGCTGACATTTGGGACATCACACAGGCTGACTGAAAACCTTATCATACATTGGTGTCATTGTTATCTGGCCTATGACATCAACAACATCACCTTCATTTGGTTCAGCAAGCCATCCCCGTAGACTGGGTTAACATCCTAAGAGCAGGTGTTGTTCCTGCACCACGAATGTGGTACAAGAGCCGACAGCCTGAACAGTCGGTTTTCGTATGAAAATTGAAGATTATTCAGAGGTGGTGCAAATCCCGAACTCATGTTGGAAACGAAAGACGGACCTCTTGGCTTGGGATCTTACCTGATTTTGGCACAGAATTCATTACCATTGCCAACGGTTTCAAATCTGGTTCCAGCATGTGTCTTGGAATATGAGGATGGATACAGGTCTTTCAGTCTTTCACAACCATCATATTTGTTGTCTATCGACCCTCGTGACTGGGTTTGGGAACACTCTTTGTAGAACAATAAAATGGTCCCAATACATCAATACTCTACAAAAATGGGCTATCAGGTCTCTACACCGCAAGTCGATGTTAAACCACCAGTACTTGGCCCAGCTATCGGCCGAGGCAAAAAAAAAAGTAAAAACGTTTCTAGTCGGATGAATTTGGATGTTCCTGTAGCAGCCCGTACGTTTCCTAAAATCGTGGTGTGTTAACGGGCACTACTCTAGGAAGTACTAGTAGTTTAATTCGCCTGTAGCCCACAGGTGGCTGACAACAGGTTGGATTGAAGACTTGCTGACAAGATTGACCGAAGCATTGTCAATGTTTTGGAAAAATCTTATGGACTTGGTTGTAGTTAAGCTTGTCAGTTTCCTCTTGCTAATGATGCACCAAGCTGCACCTGTGATGATCTGGTGCTCTAAGCGAACAACCAAAGCGAGATCGGAATGTGTGATATGCCCAGGAACTCGAATGGAGGATTTGCGATGTCTCCTAGTCATTTTGGGATTGGTGGCGACAAACGAACGTCCCGATTCCTGATAACAATTCAAGATGGACGGATTGTTTTTTACTAGTCGGAACGGAAACGAGAGAAATGTCCCTGCCTCTCCCGATGATATGCATATGCAGAAGAGAAACTGAGAGGAGCCATATTGTGGACTCTTTGGAATCTTAGGAACTCGGCGACGAGGAGAGGGGAAAGCTTGACACGACCGATGGTTCAAGCTGAAATCAAATTTGTCATCAAGCAAACCATTTTGGCTGATTGGGAGTATCGAGTCCAACAGAAAGGATACTCGCGGAAATCAATGCAGTATTCTAACATATGCTGGACTGAGTTTTTGGGACTGTTCACGACCGAATGTTTGCCACAACAACAACCCTGTCTTTGGTTCTCAGGGTTTTTCTTGTATTATACTTGGTTGTACAAAACTTGTGAAAGTGACCATAGCTTTGTGTTTTTTTTTTTTGCTTTGTTCTCCTTCGTTTTTCGTTCAGTCCTTCTAGAATGTCCATATTAGTGTTCGAAGTAATGTTTATAGATTTTATTTAGGATAAGTTTACATTTGGTTTTAAGAATATTGTTAGTTACTTGAGGGATTGATTCCAAATAAGAATAAGGAGTACAATCTTGCCATATTCGTGGCATGGGCTTTGCTTGGTCGGAGAGTTTTGCTCAGCCTTAGAGTTGTGGCGAACTTTGTAAGGGATGCCGGACCCGGTTCCTGCCACAGCTTTATAAATGTTGCTCCACGGCGCATTCTTTTTCTGCTTCTTCTTTTACTTCTCGTTTTTTTTTTTTTTTTTTTTTTTTTTAAGACACCTCATTCTTTGAAGGCCAGCCGGAAGCCACCGGAGCAGCCAAAACATTAAAAAAATGTTGTGCAGGCACTTTGGCAAAGTTTGGCACGCACTTCTTGTCAGCCTCAGCAAAAAGAGGTTCAAAGGCAGTGGTGGTTTAAAGGCAAAAAATAAAGAACGCCAACCAAACAATTATTTCCGCCTCAGCAAAAGGAGCCACAAACAAACATTTTCACAAAAAAAAAAAAAAAAATTCCATGTGCAGGGGGTGCAGACCAATCAAAGACTGACAAAGCCATAAAATACAAATAAAAGACCAACTTTCCTAATCAGGACATTCTCCAACCCCTTCACGCCACATTCCGGAATGTGTTCCACAACCAAGCTTCTTTTTTAGGTAAAAAACTGCGTAGCACGACGAATGTGTTCGCACCCCTTCATGTTCGTGCCAACGTGTTCGCGCGTTCGCGCGAACGGTTCGCGAAAATGTTCGAGCGAACGTAATTTTCTTTTCGTAAAAAAAATAAATTAAAAATCAGTTTTTGATTTTTAACTCGTGATTTGCTACGAATTTGGACATGACTCCAAGGCAAAAGTTGCTTGTATTAATATTTTACATCTATTTTTTTCATATTTTTCTGAAAATAGTTTTGTTTTTAATATTTTTTATATTCGCTTTCGGAGGGTTTGGGGCGCTTGTTCACATTCGGGCGAACATGTTCGCGGTCGCTTCCGAACGCGAACACGGTGCTACGCAGTTAAGAAATAAATATAAAAATGAAATAATTTCAAAGGACAAACTTCCGACAAAGTGAAAAAAATATATATATATATATATAGAATCTCCACAGAAATAGGGAAAGGAGTTCATATTCAGGAATGTGCTCCACAACCAAGCTTCCTTTCAGGTTGGGAAAAAAAAAAAAAAGGAAAAAGGAAAGTGGTTTATAGACTCTACTAGCTAAGCGCCCGCGGTGCGGACCATGCCTATAGAAATAAGAAATGTTGTAGGCAACCTGACACAGACCTTTTGCATAAACTGAGACAGACTTAAAAAAAAAAAAAAAAAAATACAGAATAATAAAGAATAGCCTAAAACTGGCTACAAAGTATGAGTTTAATTCACGAATTAAAAAAAGTGACAAATAGATTAAAAAAAAAAAAAAAGCAGGAGAAAAGGAGAGGACAAATAGAGACAGACAAAGAAAGAGAAAAAAAAAAATAAATAAAGAGAGAGCGAGAGAGAGAGAGACAGACAGAGAGAGAGAGAAAGAGAAAAATTGACAGATATCTAAAGAGAGAGAGAGAGAGAGAGAGAGAGAGAGAGAAAGAGGGAGAGAGAGAGAGAAAGAGGAGCAACAAAAGAGCAAACAAAAAAGGAAAACGAGCTCGAGTATACAATGGAAAAAAGTTTCATATGAAGATTTTTCGTTCGATTACAGTAAGCAAGTGACCGCAGTATGATCAAGACATAATTATCGCATAGTGGAATCAACGTCAACTTAAAAAAAAAAAACACAATAATATTACGTTAAAATTATTTAAGCCGTTTTTTTTTTTTTTTTCTCTCTCTCTCTCTCTCTCTCTCTCTCTCTCTCTCTCTCTCTCTCTCTCTCTTGTTTGTCTTCTTCCTCCCATATCTCTTGTAGGGGCAATCATGTAACTGAAGTCGAAGATGACTTTCTAAAAATTTGTCATTAAGGCAGTGGGTTGGACGACCGTCCAATGAACATCTCTCTCATCTTATATCTCTCATAAGACAAATCAACTTCCTTCGCTGGAACGATACTCTTGCAGCACCTCATGAACAAAAACTCATTGCAACACTTTGCGACGATACTCCTCGAAACTTTCAAATATTGAACACTTTGCAACACTTTGCCGATTGTAATCCAGATAAATTACAACATCCACACACCTCCATGTGTTCATGCTCGTATTCAATTCCTCTGCTGCTTCTACAATATCTTGAACCTTGCGAGAACTATCAAGATGAGATAGGTGTGCAAGTGTCTTTTTTAAACCAATAGATTCAAGAGAGTCATATATGGAAATGTTAAAATTAGAAGAACTTTGTTGTCTCAAGGGTCCTGTATGGACATGCATATGTTCTGTTCATGGTGTAACAGCGGGCATAACACAACTGACAGGAGACGGAGTAGCCGTAGCGGCCGGCAAAGTAGAAACAACAACAGAGGTTGAAAATTTGGAGGAGATGTTGCTTGAAGGGATAGTCTACAGACTGGAGCAGAATGAGGAGCGAAACAAGCAATCACGGGAGGAATCCTTTTGAGAAGGTTTTGTATCCGAGCATAACTGTGAAAGGGCTAAAGAATTGTTCCTTCGGTCGGACAATGTGACAAATGAATTGTCATCTTCGTAATGTCCTCATTAGAGAGAGCAATGAACTTATTGTTTAGAAACGATTGCAATATAGAAGAAGCCTCCAAATCCGAAACATTCAACGGTTCTGAAGTAAGAGGGGATCGTCGTTCCAACTACAAATCATTGAGTTTGTTTCTTTTTCAATCGAGGAAGTTTTTCCATATTCGTCCATCTTTAACGATTGTGACACTTTTGACAAACATTTCACAATGCACCTTAGTCAAGACATTTTGCTTATCAACCTTCTTCGCATCATCAAACCATCTAGCAAGGTAAGCGCGCGGATTCGGAGTGCGGACTCTAGGTTCATCGTTATCATCGGGCACCACAACAACCCCCGAAGGATTTTGTGGTTGTGAAGTGGCGCAAACATATTTTTCAGGTCCACTGCATTGAGATTGCGAACATGAATCACGAATACATGCACGTCCAGCGACCCGTCTACAAAACGGAAGAGATGTAAATGCATCATCGGGGAGCGCATTCAACGCTCTCATAATTTGAGTTCTCGTTTCAACAACAACAGGTTGTCGTCCCTCCCGATTATCAGCCAAGGTAGGCTCCAACATTTCAGGGGAACCAAAAATATTAGTTTTCGCACCACGACTTCTTTTTCTCTTGAATGTACATTCAACACAGTCTTCTTTCAAATCACCCGTAACGTTATCATCCTCGTCATCGGGAAATGTAAGGATATGAGGTCTACGTGACAGACCTCTACGAGAATCATCCCAATGAGCACGACAATCATCACCACCTCCCTCTACAACCGTGTTTTCAGCATCAGCAAGGGTATTCCCCTGCGAACATGCACGTCCAACTCACAAAAAACAACATGATCGTCTTAAGCATGTTCATTTTCAAGATTGACCGATTTTTCATCATTTCCACTTTTTTTTATCTCTCTGAATATTCGGCTCCATTTTTTGTCGTAACATTCGGATCATCTAAAGTTGTACTACTAGTTTTCATTGCTTTTCTCTTAGCACGATTGTCATATTTATGGCCCATTCGAAAATCGCATGCGAAGAAAGAAAATGATATAATTAATCGGAATGTCAGGGCTCAAAAAAAAAAAAAAATTGAACAACTCATCCCAAAAGTTCATGATATACAATATTCTTTGTCAAAATATTCTTATCAGGCAATGCAACGCAGGTTCATTAGGAACAACACGAGGATGGTCACCATTCCCAACACGCATCAAAAAGTGGGCATCCATTCGTGTCATTTCATCAACGCCTAAGCTTAAGATTCGCATATTTTCGATCAGTTCATGAACCTCAAAAAGTTTTCACAAATGAGACATTTCGATGGATGCATCAATTTGTTGCTCTCACGATCCGTGTTTCACAACAGACAAAATATGTTTAAGATCCCCTGCAAAAAGTATAACTTTCCCAACAAACGGCTCATCATTGTTACAGAGGTCCCAAAGCGTAATGTCAAGCGCTTCCAAGTGAAACTTGTTACTCATCGGAGCCTCGTCCCAAACAATCAAGTCGGCACGACGGATAAGCTCCCCAAGATCACTTTGTTTCGGAATTGAGAACGGACGCGTGTTATCAACTTTCAAAGGTGTCCGGAATCGTGAGTGAAACGTTCGACCCCTGTCAAAAGAGTCACCGTTATGTCACTCGACGTCATGGCTAGTCAATAGCAGAACGAGACCTGATGCTCGCCAAAATCGTTTCCATGCAAAAAGTTTTTCATGTTTCATCAGGTGCATCGACAAAAACACGCAATGTTTTTTTCTCTTGCGTAGCCCGAACAACTGTTTCCAGCAACACTCGTTGGCGTGGCCGAAGACGTCGAAAATTAGAGTCGTATCTACATTGCATTTGAATATGTTCATACAATAACTCGTCGTTTAAAATCGATGACACCATTCTGTTATCATAATATCTCGTTATGTTCTCAACAATTGTTTCCCCGTCGGGTGTTGGATGATAAAGGCAGAATTGGCGGATGTTTTTTCTTGGCTCTTGCAAAATACGGTCAACATGAAATAAGACTAACGATTGCAAAATGTTCGGAGGAATCATTTCATTGTCTGCATGATATTAAAAATCGTCACACATTTTATCCCAATGTCGTTCAAAGAAACGGACCGGATCGTTCACTCGACCAAAGGCGAGAACCATAACAAATACTTTACAACTTCTTCAGGCATATAATGACCTGCGGCTGTCTCTATGCATTGATCATATGCATCATTGGTTTGCAAAAGGCCCAATCGAAGGTACACGGATCGGAAAGAATCGTTTTCGACTCCGTGCACTGTACGAATTTCGGCAAAAGAGCGCACCCCATGAGAATGTTCATGGTTTAGCAACACACGCAAATAAAATTGTTCCCCTTCCGTGATCCTCACATGATGCAACCGAGAGATTTTTTCGAAGGGACCACTGTGAAAATCACACTTTCTTCGGTTCCACTTCTTATATTTGTTGTCTCATATATGAGTATTAATGATCTCTAGATATAGAGGAAACTCCTCTTTAGGAACACGTTCATTCAAGGAGTTGTATTTCATCAACGCCGTCAATTTCGTTTTCAGGGGCCCATGCGAAACAAAATCATGTTGGGTGTCAGGTTCGAATTGCACTTTTTGCATGTTTTTTATATGCACAGACAATCTTTCAACTGTGGGTCATTGTTCCCCTAGGTCGAACTCGAATAGACATCATCATGTCTCGCACGCACCTACAACACGCATATCTTGATATGATTTAACTTCATCGATGAGCGCATTACTATCTTGCTCGCAAATCATAGCACAATCACACATTTTGTATATGTACCTATACACGTGCTTGCATGCCTTGATGTTAGCACAATATTCAAGATTCAAGTGACAAATAAACTTCATTAGCAAGGAAGGGTTATACGGGACCAAACGACGATTATCGTAAACGATATCATTTTGAACAATCGTAAAATCACCGTCACTTGGTTTCCTTTTCCTATACGAAGGGTACGTTTGTTCGTCTTTGAATGTTGTTGTCGAAATTGAGTGTTTTGGGAACCCTTTTGTGCATTCTTCGTCCTCCGTACACGAAGTGTTGCGTTTCTCCGCACCACAAATCGCGTGCAACATGAACTTGGCAACCATTTCTCGCAATTCCCCTTTCGGAGGAATCTCGGTACACACCACATTGTCAACAGCATCCGCATCCCAAAGTTTATCATCCGGATGCAAGATAACCAATATATGCGTGTGTGGTAGTCCCTTTTTTCTTTAACTCCACAACATACAACATTTTATTCACCCTACCAAAGATTCGTTTGTTCTTTATCTCATCGATGAGTTGTGCAAGATAATCTTCGAACACTCTCGCGAGAAGATCGGGCCTGTAGTTAAGACATTGACCTGGCAACAGGCCTCGTTTTATCTCCGACCAGTTAGTTTTGCACGCCTTAGTGATGAAAAGATCCGGTTTTCTTAATCGTCTCACGATTGTCATGATGTCGTGATATCCTTCACTCATATATCGGGGCTCCCCAGTGAACGTTGACGGTAAAACTACTTTTGTCCCAACACCATCATCACGTTGATTTTGTTTCACCGCATCTCATAAATCTTGATAATACTCCGACCGCAAATCTTTCTGACGGAATCTCACTCATTTTAAACGAAGGGATTCAACATGAGCGTATGCCATGCAAGAAAACTCGTGAAAAATACGTGTTGCATAAAGGAGACAAGGTTTTTCACCATCGCATTCGTGAAGGTGAAATGCATAGTACTCCGTGGCACTAAGTTTTGGCGGTCATCCAACTTTCGAGGTATGCCAGACAGACTAACTATCAATTCTCCTCGGGAAAAGCAAAACAAACCTCAAGCAGTCATGCACTCGGGAATATTCCGGAACCACAACTGTTTGTCGCTCACCTTGAAAATGAGTACGCAAACGAATCTCGAACTCACGAGGATGAAGATCATCGACCATGAGAACGCACACCTCCTACAGACCCGTGGGACGGTTATAACGTCTTGCATGTTCCTCCACAGGCGGGGCATCTGGATTTATGACCAACCTTCTCCCGTTTAACGCTTCCGGAGGAAGGTCGACAATCCTTATAAAGTCCCTCACATAATTGTTACAAAGTTGTAGCAATTTGTAGAACCTTCTCAATATTTGTTTCATTCGCTCCAGTTCGGCATTAGACGTATGTGCAGGTAAATTAAGAAAATTTACTCTTTGATCAATGCATCATCTAAATGTTGAGGATCATACAAGTAAAGTTGCGCAAACTGAGGGCATTCCCCTTCCCCCACAGCCAATGCACCAACACAATGATACACCGGACCGTGAGCTCGAAGTTGGCCCTAGGATCCTTGAACATCATCGCTCGGTTGCTTCAACCGTGAGGATGTGAGAGATAAACTATTATTGATTATCCTCGCATTGTTTCGAATGAATCGACCGTTGGGATTTTGAAACGTCCAAATGGAAAGAATTTCATGCTCCGGAGACCCTTCGTAAGACCACTCTCACAGAGGATAACGTCTCGCACCTTTTCTGCAGCATATCTTTGTCCATTTTTTTTTTTAATGCCACAATTTAGCACCACAATAGTTACATGGTTGTCAACCGCCAATACCGAACGCCTCAACCGGGGTAACATTCCGAAGAATTGTCACGGTGTTCTCAACCACCTCGTATGGTGTTGCCACGGGTGCAGATGAGAGTGCATTCAGATCAGCAGGTGGAAGATCATGCGAATCATTCATTTCCTCATCACGACTATCCGACTCACCATGTTCGAGATTGTTCATTGAATTTCGAATTGTAATGGATAGATTATGTGATTGTCTCGCTCTCGATGACAGACTTCGTGATTTCCTCGGCCGAGAACAATGACTACGTGTTTTTTTCGAACAAAAGATGCAGTCCTCGACTGCCCCGAGGCGATCGCTCGAATCTCTCGGACATTCACAACGAGCAAACTTCGCTTCACTCCCTGCACAAAATATTTATGAGTACTCACATATTTTTTCCTCCTACGATTGTTAATCGCAACTCTCAATGCATCATACGTTTAACATAAAAGTTTGTTCGTCTCTCCTGACTTTTCTTTCGGGTTGAAAACTACGTGATATAGAACTTGGGTCATTGGTATTCATCGAATCGACTTGTTCCGTTCCACAACCAACGTCCACAGTACTTTCAACAATTATCGTATTTGCATTATAGTCGAGCAACACACGCTAAGGGATCGACGACAACGATCCAAGTTCCAAACGATGCACGACTTTAACGACACATAGTTGTCGAAGGCGCAACATACGATACTGTCTATTGCGCCTTGAACGAATCGGTTTCAATAATAATAATTTTCTCCAACGATTATGAAATCTAGCAAACTTTCTAACCATTGTGTTCGCTAAATTTGGTAGGGTCGTGGCAGAAGAGCATAACTGTGCATAAACAATTGTCACGGGAGGACAAAGGTCAGGCTCCACACATCTTTGTCGAACATCCACTGTGAACCTCGATGACGAACCATCGTGTACACGTGGCGAGTGGAAGGGAAAACTATCGACTAAGAAGGTTCTTTCGACCATCGGAACAAAATTTAAATGTATTACAACATCGGTACTAATTTCAACAGGGCGTGCACTTTTTAAGGTCATAGAGATATTTTGATCGCAACTAATTTTACTAGTACGAACATCAACATTTCCTTGTTTCCTTCGGTTAAAAAACACAGAGCTTGAGATATCATCCACCAAAGGAATTGGTTGTCGAAAAGATAAATACCTATCACTACATTGTTCTTCCACAATGGCATACAACAATCAGGGTCACGATCTTGAGTTACGATCGGTTGTCTATCTCTCACGCGAGTTGTTTTATCACCCACAGCACCTACCGCTTGTATTAAAGACCTTCTACTCCGAGGGTTTTGGGAAGGTGGTCGTCCACGTTTGCAATGTTGGTGTGGTGATGACAATGATGTTTCAATCGCAGAGCCACAGGGAGTAATATCCGAACCTATATGCAATCCAAATGCATCGTTCGACGAAAAAGAAGCGAGGTGTCACAAAAGAAAACCGACTTGACTAGAATCAATGGTAGAAGATTGATCACACTTTGGTATAGTTGGAGAATACAACAGAGGATCGATAACAAGTCCTTCATAACGCCGAAGGCGTTTGCGACGCTTCCACGGAACATGCAAAGACCTATCCCCGGATGAAAAGGAGTTTGGAACTCACGTACACCCTCGTCCCCTGCCATATCAATAGTTGTGTGTATATGTATTTTTACATGGTTATAACATATAAATTAAATGATATGAGGAATGTGATACATCTAGAAAATCGGGATGAATAAAATATATCTTAGAACATGCATATATATAGATGAAATTATTATAATAAGAACAATGATATAGAATCAAGTAAAAAAAAAAAAAAAACACGTATTCCGAGCATAAACAAAATCGTCATAACACCAAGCGAAAAAAAAAAAAAGAACAAAATGATCAGTTTATGTTTTTTTTTTTTTTTTTTTAATGCTCATGTTGAGAGAAATGAAGGTTACCTAATTGACACCGGAACGTTTTTGTTCGTGTAGATATAAATCTAACGGTGAAGTTGCATGTTTGTGCGAACGTTCAATTGACATCGGATTTATACGTTAATTAACCAAGGCGCGTTTTTTTTTTTTTGCTATGCGTTGTTCAAAAAAATGATAATTTTTTTTTTCGTATGTTTGATTTGTGGTCTTATACGCCTCTTAGTTTTTCCAGGGCCCCATGGGATAGAGTCATACGTACCTCATTTGTCTACGTTTACCCTTTGTCGTTCCATGACAGAGCTCACTTTCCTGTTCGTATAAGTTTGTCATTGTGATCGAAACTTTTTTTGGCTTCAATCGACCTCGATCGAGGCGGGTCCTACTTGCAGCCAGCCTTGGGTATTCTAAGTTAATCATCCATCCACAAAGAATTTGAAGAAGGTAAAATATCTTCCCCAGTCTGTCCGAGTCTCGACCGCTAAGATGTAGTACGTGGTACCCATTCTCCTCGCCCAACCATGAGGCCCGGATCTCAGAAATAGGTGTTGGCTCCTCCACGACAACATTGCACCACCCCCATAAATGAGTCTATGCGGCGTACCGCACCTTTCCCCAGCCAGCCTCGAAGGTCGTGGTTCCAATAAGAGTCATTCCTAGCAATCAAGGTCGGTCAAACCGTTGATGGCCTCACAATTCCTCTCCTCTTTTGCTTGGGCGACTTTGATGGGATAGGAGCAAAGGGGGTAGAGAATATGACTTCTTGGAACGGGCTTACGTAAGAGGAGGTCGTTCGGGATAGCATGGGTGCCTTGGGAGAAAGATTACGTTTATTCCCAACTTTATTCTTTCTTATCGGATTGGTTCTTTCTCCAATATTCATTACAATACATGGTGTGACCTAACCCTCCCAAGAGCATTTACTTTTCTTTACATAAGCGCCTTGTATTTTCATCGTCTTATGCAGCACAGTCATACCCACCTTGTTTATTCTTGAGCATGTTTGTTTTCCTTCGATGACATTTAGTCCGAGACGACCTAAATGTATTCTTGTTTTTTTTATTGGCTATAAAAACTCTTCCTTTACAATTATCATTAAATTTACAATTTGATAACACACAACCTCTCGCAATATTTTCTTTTTTTTTAAATTCTTATTGATTTCAACCGCTTTTCAATATTACCTTATGTCTATATTTTTTGACGTATACTCACCTGCTTGTTTTTCAGCAATAAGTAGAACAATATAAGAATGAAATCAGAAAACCATACAATGTGAAAAAACAAAATCTCAAAAATGTTAACAACTAAAGGTTAAAATCATCTTCATAAGAATGAACACATACAACACGAGGTAACATAGTAACAAGCGACTACGACAAACTTTATTTTTATTTATCAATAATATTTTATCCTAATTTCAATAATACTTGTAAAAAAAAAAATATCGAAAAAAAAAAAAAACTCTGAAAAATAAATATAGAAAGAGAAAGACAGAGAGAGAACAAGAGAGAGAGA
>BFEA01000393.1:960940-978572 GCA_003427395.1 Chara braunii | reverse complement strand
CACACACACACACACACACACACACACACACACACACACACACACACACATGATGATCTGCAAAATTACGACGAGTGCTTTGCTTGGAAGGACTTCATAAGGTCAACAAGCTTCTCAACACCAGCCTTTGGCATGGCATTGTAGATGGACGCCCGCACACCACCCACTGAGCGGTGTCCCTTCAGCTGAACCAGTCCCTGAGCAGTTGCCTCCTTCAGGAACTGTGCCTCGAGCTCTGGCACTGCCAATGTGAAGGGAACATTCATCAGCGAGCGCACACTGCTTTCAACTGGGCATCTATAGAATCCGCCGCTGTTGTCGATCGCATCATAAAGCAGGCTGGCCTTTTCCTTGTTCTTTTGCTCGACGACCTCCAGCCCTCCTTGCGCCAGCAGGTCGTCGAACACAAGCCCACACATATAGATCGCATAGCACGGCGGCGTGTTATACAGAGAGTCATTGTCTGCCTGCGTCTTCCAGTCGAGCATGATAGGAGTTTGTGGCTGCGCGTGCCCAACGAGGTCCTTCCTGACGATGACGATGGTGACTCCCGAGGGGCCAACGTTCTTCTGCGCCCCCGCGTAAATGACGCCAAAGCGCGACACGTCGACAGGTTTGGAGCAGAAGTTCGACGACATGTCTGCAACCAGTATGGCATCGCCAACATCTGGGAATTCCTTGAACTCGACGCCATGGATGGTCTCATTGGCGCACACATGCACATACCGAGCGCCGGGAGTGAGTTGCCACTCGCCACGTGCTGGAATGACAGTGTACTTAGTCGGTTTCGCGTTCACCGCCACGTTCGCCTTGCAGTACTTCTGCGACTCCTCGTACGCCTTCGAGCTCCATGAGCCTGTGATCACATGGTCGACGACATCGTCCGGAGCGCAGAGATTCAGGGGAATTGCGGAGAACTGCTGTGTTGCCCCTCCCTGGAGAAACATCACATAATAGTCGTCGGGGATACCCATCAGCGCGCGCAGGTCGGCCTCCGCCTTCTGAATGATAGCCATGAAGTCTTTGCCGCGATGACTCATCTCCATGACACTCATGCCGGAGCCCCGCCAATTGACAAGCTCTGCCTGTGCTTTTTTTAGCACATTGAGAGGGAGGGTGGCGGGACCGGCTGCAAAGTTGAACACCCGCTCCTCGTCGTTTTCCTCTGAGAAGCTGCTCGGCGAAGAAACTSTGSCAGYGTTCGCCATCGCCATCACGCCCTTGTTTGGTCCGCCTGTCGCCCGGGTGCAATGGGCCTGCGCCTTGTGCGACACCGCCACCTTCTCGCTCGTCGCTCCCGGGACGGCACACCTCACTGTGCCAAACAGGCTGCTAGAGCTCGAGWGCAAARCGATGCCACCTGCCTTYGGAACGCTTCCAACRAAGCAACTGCCGGCATGCAGCTTATCRCCGGTGRCGACCTGTTCTCCACCTGTCAGACCTGCAGTGGGTACACAAGCTGCGGTCATTCTCTCCCCGAGAGCAGCAGTGCATGCATGTGCCATAGCTGGAAACACCTGACTGCTGGCCCTTACCGCTACAGGACAAAAACCAACACACGTGATCAATGTCTGTCAACTCTTCCACTACCTCCTGTCTCCTCTTCCCCTCTAAACACCGGACGATTGATTCATTGATGGATTGTTTGGTCGATTGGTTGGTTGATTGATTGTTTGTTTGGTTGGTCGATTGGTTGATTGATTGGTTGGTTGATTAGTGGATTGGTTGATTGGTTGATTGGTTGATTGATTGATTGGTTGATTGGGTGATTGGTTGCTTGGTTGCTTCGTTGCTTGGTTGGTTGATTGATTGGTTGATTGGTGGTGATTGGATGATCGGTTGGTCAATTGATTGGTTGATTGATTGATTGGTGGTTTGATTGGTTGATCGATTGATTGATTGGTTGATTGGTTGGTTGATTTGTGAGAGGAGGGAATAATTATGCAGAGGATGGTAGGTGAAATGGTTTTCACCTTTACGGTAGCAGATGTCGTTCCCAGGGCTCGATCCCCAGACCTCGCCCTTACCCGTGTACAGTATCAGTTGACCCTTGTGTGCTTGGCCTGTGTCTTGGAAGCCGCCTGTTGCTTGCTGTAGGTAGTCTGATCGTCGGGTCTTGAAGAGTAGGTCTGTAGGTTAGGAATCTTGGCAGTGATAGGAGTCGTAGCTGCTACAGTCCCCAAGAGTCAAGGTCGTAGCTGCTATAGTGCCGTAGGGTCAAGTTGACAGCCTTCCGGAGCTTCCGGAAGCGACCTTTCGTAGGTCTTAGGAGGTAGACCGTAGGCAGGTGGGCAGGCTAACTCTGCCCAGTCAGCGGTACCCAGTCCCGGTCACACTTTGTCAAGTCAGCAAGTACCATTTGGGACTGTGTGCACCCGGGCCCAGGGTCCAAAAGGCAGACCTTTGACAATCCGAAGTATAAATCAAGAGGCAGCGTCAACTCATGCATTCATTCCGCCTGTGAGCCATGCAGAAGTGCTGCCTGAGCGTCTTGTGCAAGGAGGTCTGCAGGTGCCCCAAGAAGACATGGGCTGAAAGAGAGAAGATACGGCCATAGCCGTTTGTCTGGGTAGTGTAGGGGAGGCAGCCATAGCTGCCATAGCTTAGTGCTAGAGTGTCATACATGTGTGTGTGTGTGTGTGTGTGTGTGTGTGTGTGTGTGTGTGTGTGTGTGTGTGTGTGTGTGTGTGTGTGTGTTTGAGTGTGTGTGCTGGACATCCAGAGGGAGATCCAGAGTTGTGTGTGTACGAACAAATTTGAAGCCGAACTGTGTTTGTGGCTTCGTTATCTCTGAGCTTTGCGTGTGGGCGAGAGCTGCCAGCTTGATCGTCATCTGTTTATATGCACGCCGAAGCTGGCGGTGGTTGAGACGAGTCTGATTGCAGTAGGCATAAAGGGGATCGCATGCTGCTTCAGCTGCCAAAACAACGACAGGGACTAGAGACGTATCAGAAGAACATCTTGAGCCATGTCTATAGCCGACTAACGGTGCCAAACGGAAAGAATAAGACGCAAGGAGAGAGCAGGAAAGATCTACCTGGGTAACAATGGCAAACGGAAAATACAAACCCGACTAACGATGCCAAACAGAAAGAATCAGATGCAAAGAGAGGGCATGGAAGATCTTTCCGGCATTAGTTCACGGGGGCGGGCGAACTGCTTAAACTCGTTGTAATAACTGCTTACCGGTGAATCAGATGATTAACTGGACTGATGCCCCTACAGAATAGATGGGGGCACTGTGTATGTTATAAAAAAAAAAAAAAAAAAAAGAATAAAAAAAGGTGCATGAATTTTTTTTTTTTTTTTTTTTTTTTTTTCGAACATCGTTCAAGGGCAGGTGCATAGCCACTGCTGCTAATGGATGGAGGGTGGGGGAAGTAGACGGGAGGCGCAGCTACTGGCAAAATGCTGGGTCTTTGCGTTATCCGGGGGCCCCCACCAGTGGCCCCACCCTACTCCCTGACCACCGCCGATTAGGGAAGGGGGGGCAACATGCATCCCCTTAATTGTGAGGGGTGGCTATGCTTGCAGGCTGTATAGCCTATAGGGAGTAGTGGTAGGTAGATAGTGAAAGGGGAAATCGAGAGACGAATACAACTTAGTTAGTTAATTAGTTAAAAAAAAAAAACAAAAAAAAACCTATCCCCGGGGTAATACGAGCGCCTGGCAGTAGTAATCGGCCGACACTCGATGGCTCCGATCTATTCGTGGGGAAAAAATGAGGGGACAGTTTGTCACAGCCCCTCGTTTGTTGTCCTCTTCTTCGCCCTCTCTACGGACGGCGGTTTACCAGGCAGTTCTGTTTGACGATATATATAGCACGGCTTCGATAGCACCGTGCTATACTGTTTCGGTTATTTTCGGGGGTCAGTTGAGCGTCTGTGGTCAGGGCTGTCGCTACGCGGCCATGCTGTGCCTCTAGTGCCAGCGGCGTGTGTCTGGACTCTGGAGTGTATGTTTTGGCTGCGATAGACCTTTCTTTGTTTCGTTGATTTGTGGGTGTTTTGCTTGGTTGTTGCTTGTGATGGGTGGGGTGTGAACCTACAGTCTGTAGAGTTTTCCATCTGGTGTGGGTAAGAAGTGATAGTCTGCTTTGATGTTCGTCACAGGTACCTTGAGGGCAGTGGTTGGTGGTCCCCACCACCTCAGAGGGGTATCAGTTGTCGGGCAGTCGTTGATGCTTCACCACAAACAACAGGGGTTAAGGTGGATTGGGACCAAACCAACCGAGGTACAGACAAAATCAGCAAAACAAAAAAAGGCTCCAATCCACAATGTGACAACCAAAAAGAAGGAGAAGACAATCCCGGATGGCGATTCCCACATACAGCACCGCCCCGCGCTCAAAGGGCCAAACAACGGGAAACAACCAAGCCAACCAGGATGTCAAAACACTTGCCTGCAAAACGATAACCCGATAACCAATCCCACATGAAGCACCGCCATCCCTCCTCCCTAAGATAGACCAAATAAGGGGACAGAATCAACYRRAATCGAAGCAGACAAGRTTCTCATTCAAAAGAAACATTCTACCATAACCATAGTTAAAAAAACGGAACCATACAGTAGGTCCGCAAAACAAAATACCCCTAAACAAAGGGGGAAAGACAATAGGAAAAGATATGGGACAATAGGATATATATAGTCACGAAGTTATCAGAGCGCAAAAGCGAAAAAAACAGAAAGAAACAAAAAAGATATCAATTCATTTTTTATCTTCTTAGTTACAACTCCCCCTGTTGAGAACCTCTTGCGTACAAGGCCGCCCACGTGGATGTGGTTGAGTGGCGGCTGCCCCCACCCGTGTGTGTCATATCGACCCACTTGCACACAGCCAAAAGGCAAAGAGGCAAAGAAAAGAGGAAGGGAACAGCCAAATATAACAAAACAGGGGGCAACAAGATCCTGCATGACAAGCCCCACATGTAAGCACCGCCCCCAACTTCATAGGCCAAACAACCGGACAAGACCAACCAGGATATCAAAACACTCTTGCCTGCAAACAAACGAAATCCCAAATACATATCTATATACAGCAGATGGCCTTGTTCGTCATCAAGTCGTGGGTATTCCCATTCCTAAACCATTCATGCTCTCATAGGCCGAACAACAACAACACCCGGATGACTAGTCCCACATGAAAGCACCGCTGCGCTCTCGCCAACTGGGATGCAGACAAGGGTGCCAAAAAACAAACATAACTGATCCTAGATGACAAGTCCCACATGCACGCACTGCCCCCTACATCACAGGGCAAACGACCTGACAATCATCAACCACGATAGCAATCAACACCCCTTGCCTGCAAAAAAAAAACTATAAAAAGACGATCCCAGATGACGATTCCCACCTAAACTCACCCCCTAGCTCCTTCAATAGGCCGAACACCGGGAACCAGCCAACTTCCATGCCAAAAGGAAAAACCCGCCCTCTATATATATGTATCATATATATATTTTACGAGATAAGGTCCCTATGATACGGATGGTTAAATGCGGATGGATGGTCCTTCACTACATCCGTTCCAATTGCAACGACGATACAGAGACCGACAAGCTTAGCATTACCCCAGCCCAAGGATCACACCCATGAATCGAGAAATGATCCATTTTTTTTTTTTAATCCGTTCCAATTGCAACGACGATACAGAGACCGACAAGCTTAGCATTACCCCAGCCCAAGGATCACACCCATGAATCGAGAAATGGTCCATTTTTTTTTTTAATAATTATTTTATTTATTTATTTATTCATTTATTTATTTATTTATTTATTTATTTATTTATTTATTTATTTATTTATTGATTGAGAAATGGTCCACATTAAAACACAAACACACACAAATCAAAAAATCGGATGGAATCCCTTTCTCGGCCTTTTGGCTAAGATCAGGTGTAGTATCTGTTCTGATCAGTTTAATATCTGATCCGTGGTCCATCGGGAAAAAAAATAAAAAATAAAAATAAAAATAAAAATCGAATGGATGAGGAGGCGAACAAGTGGATGGACGCCGAAAACACTCCCCGAATGAAAAAAAAAGTGGATAAGATTATCCTGACCATTATTATAACTTCCCTAAAAAAGTTGAGAGTTCAAAAAGAGTTACTCCCACCATTTACCGGGGGGGCTTCAATTCGAAGCTTACATCTCTATCTGCTCTCCACATACAAAAAAAGAAGAGATGAAAGGTAACCTAATTATGGAACTGAAGAAACAAGGTCGCAATTGGTGGTTGATTGGAAGTGGGGATCGCCTGAAAGTGCAAGTGCAAACACTGGGGGCTCGGCGGAGAAAAGAGTCTAGGGTGTATCCTTCTTTTTATGTTATCTTTCAGGTCTCTCAGGGGACAGATGGATGATGGATAATATGGATCCTCACCGCTCTCATCTCATCTCATCCATCTCATCTCTCAGGGGAATAATTTTAGTTTTTTTTTTGTGGTGGTTGGTTATCTCATTTTCAATTTGTCTTACATATATAGATATATATATCGTCATATGGCACTCATTCGTGCAGCTGCCCAGTGGGAACTGTGGGATGGTGGGACGATGAGTCAGGTCATTTTCGACGTGAATGAATTTTTGCGAGCGTTGTCGAATCATACTTTATTCTGGATTATTGACCGACTCTCGTGTGACGCCTGTCGGGACAGAGACGCGGTGCGCCTTGGCTGTGGAATGCATCATCTATGCCATAGCCATTATCAATCTATTGCGACTGCCGCCGTCTGTCCTGAAGGGTGTCCAACATTTCCTCATTGTACACATCCCTATCACCCAGATATACGTTGTCCCTATTGTGCCCAAGGACGCTATCAGAACTGTATGATGCCGCACTGTGATGAACCTGTCTCTTATACACATCTAGATGTGTATAAGAGACAGGTCCTGCAGAATGCTGTGCTGGCGCAGCTCTCCTTGGGCATCCTTGTGAACATCCACATCATCCTCACCGTAGCTGTCCTATCTGCCGAGGTGGGGGAAGGTAAAGAAAAAAAGAAGAAAAAAAAAAGAGAAAAAAAGAAAAAAAGAAAAAAGAGAAAAAAAGAAAAAAAGAAAAAAGAGAAAAAAAGAAAAAAAGAAAAAAGATACGTTGATCTGTGGGATGTGTTATTTGCTTTGTGATAATTGGATTATCTTTCTTTCCCTGTCAGGTTTGGTTTCCTCCTCCCCTTCTTTACCTCTTTGCCTTTTGGCTGCGTGCAAGTGGGTCCTTGTGACACACGGGGATGGGGGCAGCCAGCGCTCAACCTGTCATCCACGTGGCTGGCCTTGTACGTAAGAGGTTATGAACAGGTGGAGCTTTCCTTACCTCTTCCCCCTCCCCCTTTTTTCCTTTTCCTTTTTTCTTTCCCCTTTTTTGCGCTCTGATTCACAATGTGACAATATATATATCGTCACACTGTGAATCGGAGCGCAAAGGCAGAAAAAGACATTTTTTTTTAGTTTTTAATTATTTATTTTTTATTTATTTTTACACGGTAGAATAAGTGGCCAGGAAAGCAGGACTTTAGGCCCGATGGCTCAGGCCGGGAAACCTGCCATCGTCCTTTCTGCATCCACAGAAAGGTGAAGCACAACACGAAGAAGAAGCACAACACGAAGAAGAAAGCAAAGACAATTACAAAAATAAAAAAAAGAAAGAGCAAAGACGCGAAGGAGAAGAGAAGAGAGATGTAGGAGGAGGATGATATGAAGACGACGACGACAGAAGAAGAAGAAGAAGAAGAAGAAGAAGAAGAAGAAGAAGAAGAAGAAAGAAGAAGAAGAAGAAGAAGAAGAAAGAAGAAGAAGAAATGAAAGAACTACGGAGGAGAAGAAGAAGAAGAAGAAGAAGAAGAAGAAGAAGAAGAAGAATTGAGATAAACAGAGGCCCAAACTGTTGTAGAAGAAGAAGAAGGAGATGAGAAGAAGACGAAGAAGAAGACGAAGAAGAAGACGAAGAAGAAGACGAAGAAGAAGAATTGAATTGAACAGCGAGGCCGAGCGCTATGCGTCCACGTCCAGAAGAAGAAGAAGAAGAAGAAGAAGAAGAAGAAGAAGAAGAAGAAAACGAAGACGAAGACGAATCGAATTGAATTGAATTGAAGTGAATTGAATTGAATTGCGAGGCCCAGCGCTACGCGTCCATGTCCAGAAGATAGGAATGACAACACCCGCACGGACATCAACTAGCTCACCGCACACATTCCCCCACGCGCGTTTCGCCGGGCTGCGCTCCAGGCTTTTCACTGGGCTACCATAGCCACACTCCCGCACCCACCTGACGAGAAAAGACAGAGGCCAAAAGCTGTTCTTGGTGCATGCTTGCAAGAGGAGGAGGAGGAGAAGAAAAGAGGAAGAAGAAGAGTGAACAGCAGGGAGAAGAAAGAGGAGGAGGAGGAGGAGGATGTCAATGAGGGTTGGTGACCAAACTTACACGCGGCCGTAGTCGTCAAGCCGCCGCACCGCCCGCTACTTTTGCAAACTCTCTCTCTCTCTCTCTCTCTCTCTCTCTCTCTCTCTCCGGGAGGAGAGGCTGTGGTAGCTGGCCGTGCACAGCGAAGAAGAGGAGCTGGCGTGGTCGTTCTCCCGATCCTACCTCCCTTTTCCCTCCTCTCGTCGCCGCTTGTCGACGACCGCATCACCTCCCACCGCCCTCCTCCCTCCGTCGCACTTTTCTAGACCTCGTTGCATTTTTTTTATTTTATTTTTTTCCTTTTGGAATACTATTTCATTCATCTGGAGCAAGGCCCCACTAACGAAGAGGATAGGATCAAGCTCCTGAATCTGGACGTGTTTTAAGAAGAGATGCAGAAAAGCAGTCCAATCTCGACATTCTGCACCTTTCCACAAAAAAGTCCAGATTCAGGTGTTCAATCCAATTCTTTTTCCTAGTGGTGGGACCTCGGCCCTGGTTCCATCATGTGGATTCGAGCTTGGGTCTGTGTTTCAAACAGCTCGTGGGTTTATCAACTGAGGGCACACTCACACTACCGGTAGCACTTTTTTACTTGTATCTGGACGTAATTGAAGCCACATGCATACATGTTCGGCCGTAAATACCGGTAGTGTGAGTTCGCCCTCGGTCGTTGGCTCTTTGGAAGCCCGACCAGTTCGATTTCTTTTTTTTTTTTTTTTCGTGGAAAAATTTTCGATATGCCCCTCCGAAATCCATTTATTTGCGGCATGCCCCTCTGACGGCCGACTGACCCTGTCGTGCCCCTCTGCAATGATTCGAGTTTCCCAAAAAAACCCGGCATATGTTCAAAATGCATACCGGTACCGGTTCCAAATTTGCAGTACGCCCCTACCGGATAGCCGTTCAGTACAAACCCAAAACATTTCCTCATGCTACTTCAGTCCATAGGATGAGCAAAATCGAATGAATCTTCCGCTAGAACACGGAAATATACTCCACTACTCGTGTGTGTGTGTGTGTGTGTGTGAGAGAGAGAGAGAGAGAGAGAGAAGAGGCACGACGTCAAGCAAACAGGACAGGAGGACGACAGGCAGAGGGGCATGGGGAGTGACAATCACCTTTGCGAAGCAATGGAAGGAGGTCGGAGGCGGCGCGCGACGAACAAGGTGGATTGCAGCAGGGAGGGTCCCGTGGATTGCAACACTTTTTTTTGAGGTGGCGGCAAAAACAGGTAGCGCCTCCCTGCTGCAGGGCATCTCACAAAGACGCATCCCTGGCAGGAGGGCATAGCAGACAGCCAACACAAAAATGGGACCAGCAGTCCAGTAAGGGTGTCCCCGAAAATTGTGCCCCTCGCTGGCGGGGGCCTGCGGGAAACTTCAGAGGCCCCAGGGGCACGACAGGGTAAGTCGGCCGTGCATGCCGCAAATAAATGGATTTCGGAGGGGCATTTCGAAAATTTTCCCTTTTTTTTTTTGGTTCGATTTCGATTACCCGCCACAATGACAATAATGGCGATGCAAAAAAAAAGAGAAATAATAATAATAATAAATAATAATAATATAATATAATAAAATAATGGCGACGCAAGATCGAGGGACAGCCAAGAAAGAAAAAAAAAAAAAAAAAAGGAAGCAAAAAATGAATGCGTGGGCAAGATCACCAACAGATCACCAGATATCAGTCCTTTCCATGGGCCCAACGTCCCAAGGTGCCAAGGTCGCACCACCATTTATTATGGAATGGGTTCCATGCCATGGGATTCTACCCCGTCGTGCCCTTTCACTGCCCGAATCGACATCCGCAAGTGGCGAGGCATGTACCGTATACTCACCGTGGGACTTTCAGAACTAGAATATGGCCGTAATTGCGGTCATATGCATTCAACTATGTGGACAAATATGCGACCGAATACTTCCTTTTATTTATTTTCTTTTGTTACCTGTCGAATCTGGACAGGACGGCCTTTCAGGCTTTTTTTTTTTTTTTTTTTTTTTTAATTTGGACCATTCTCAATTTATGCGTGTCATCCTTGGGGCCATGCTAATCTTCTTTGTATCGTTCCAATTATAACGGATGTCCCGAAGGACAACATGGCACTTTTCATTACAAAGAGATCACGGGTGTGATCCAATTAGCAGTCGGATAGGAGTTTGGTCGATCCAGTGTGACACGGAGTAGCAGCGGGATGACAGGTTCATTACGAATTTCTGGGACCTTGTCCCACTTGCACCCTTTAGTTGAGGCAGCTCAACTGTGCGACAGCTAAAAAAAAATCATTTTAATTCAATTTCAAATGAGAAATGCATTTACAAATGGCAGGAATACAATTGTTCTCGTTTTTCATTTTTCACAATTGGAGTGGCATACGGGCACTTTCACAGCAGAAAATGAAGAGGTGCCGAATCCCGTCCAAAAATGGCAAACCGAAGGAGGCTCGTACAGTTTCTCTTGAAAAACGCCTGTTGGGGAAACAAGAGGGTCCGAAAAAAGGAGACAGCTAGTTCAACGGAAAGTGGCGAGGGTAGGGGTAGTAGTATTCGAGAGAAAGGATTTATTTCTGTTATTTGTTATAAGAAAAAGTGAAGATGGTCTCTATTGCCCTTTTTATTAAAAACGGACCGTTAGATGAATTGGACGACGTGCATCTCCCTTGTCGCGTACAGTCACACAGGCTCGAAACCCCACGTTGACCTAGCTCAACGGAGCTAGTGGGACAAGGTCCCTGGGGTGAGAAAACAGGAGGAAGGCAAAAAAAAAAAAAAAAAAAAAAAAGAAACAGAGACCTCCCACCTGAAATCACGGCAGAGTGCTTCCCAGCCATCAGATCACAAATGATCTGATGGTGGTGGTTGCAACAACAGTGCAGAAAGTAACTGCCACATTTTCTCGTGATCCTGACACCCTCCATATACTCCGTGATTGAAGGAGGGCTCCACCCAATGAGATAATTGCACAACAGCAAGCAAAATACTGAAAATCTTCTATCCAGTGGGCCTATGGCCGACCCACTTTTTTTGGGGGTTGGCCATGCCCCCAACGGATTGAAAAGATTTTGGCGGGAAGCTTCCTTTGCACCGGCATGCCCAGTATTAAGGAGAGGAGGAGGGGAACCAATATCTCCTAACTTTTTCGGGTAATACATATAAAACACTGACAGTGGGATCACGGCTACTGCACGGCAGGATTTGGGTCACTCAACTGCCACACAAACTCTTTTCTATCCTATCTGGTTGCTAGTGGGACCATGCCCCGGGGCCCAGGAACACACCCCTACATATCAACCCGGTACACAGCTGCTGAGACCAAAACTCAGCTTAGGCTACTGGAAACCGGGTCCAGTGTCCCTTGAAGGAATCTCCAAAAAAGGAAACAAAAAATGCAAAACAGATCTATGACGATATAATGTCCTCCCTACACAACAGAGCTCCGGCATGCTTCTAAAATCGAAACACTAATGGCTCCGAACACTGCGAACAGCGGGCTGTAGCCTGCAGATCTCGAAAATGCCCCAAAGGAATTCACGAAAATTTTACACTTAACCCTAAAATTATTCTAAAACCAACTAAGATCTTAGATACGGTTCAATTCTAAATCCTTCCAAATACCTACTAATTTAACCATACCCAAAATTAGAACTCAACGTGTTACTAATATCTAAAGACGATAAACGATTAACAACAACCAAGAAAGCAGCCACATATGGAAAGTCCAAGAAAATTCCCCGGAAAGAAGGAAGGACATGAATGACCACACCTAAAGAGGGGGAAAGAAAACTAGCGAGCGTTTCCAAGTGGCACAACGTCGAGCGTGGAACACTCCCCACACCACTCAAGGCATGGGTGACCCTGTGTCACCTTCCCTAATCTGATGGTCAGCCATTCCTCCAACCACAATTAAGGCTGGGAATTAATTTACCCGGGCGACGTTCCCACCGCCACTAGTAAGTCTCCCACGCCCACTAATGGTGACGCCACCCCAAAAGGGCTTCGGGGCTTCACTGACCCAGCAAAGACCTCATGTCTTTTTCATATTAAATTCCCAGATACTGCCGTAGGTATTTTAGTGGTTAAATTATGCGCAGGAATTCCCATAATAACAAAGGGTCGAGCGCAGAACACTCCCCGTACCACTCAAGGCTTGGGTGACCCTACAACATTGTTTCCTGGGCTTAGAGAACAACCACTTTTACGAAATAAATTTCTCAGTTTACAAGATATATTTCTAGGATAATAGGGGGAGGGTGGRACTAATGTTTAGCAGCAGGTATATGGCGCCGGTTCTCCGGTGAAGAGGTTCCCCCCTCCCKACATCCTGCTCAGTCAATCCCCTGGATGCCAGGGTAATCAATGCTGGYAGGAATCTCTCATTATGGCCTTTAAATCTGTTTATGGGACGCTGGACCCGTTTTCCAGCAGGTGATGCTCCNCCCGTTTTCCAGCAGGTGATGCTCCCCACCAATAGATGGAGTCTCTCCCCGGGTGGTAGTGTTGCCTGCTCTTATCAGCAACACTATCACTGGCTGTGCAAAATGATAACCCGATGAAAAAAAAAAAAAAAAAAAAAAAAAAAAAAAAAAAAAAAAAACGAAATAAACTGCCATATCTCCTAGTAGGCAGGATACACTGGGAAAATCACCAACCACCGGAAAGATCCCAAGAACTTACCACGTGGCCAGATACCAACAAAATTCGAAGGATCTACTGAATATCAAATACAACGAACAACACAATTCCAAAAAGAACTACAAAAACACCTCTAAAATCTATAAGGCTTCAGGGCTTTACAAACCCAACAGGGAAGACAATACGCGATTAACAACAACTGAGAAAACAGCCACATACGGAAAGTCTGAGAAAATTCCCAAAAGGAAGGAAGGACATGAATGACCGTACCTAAAAGGGGAAAGAAAACTAACGAAATTTCCAGGTGGCACAACATCGAGCGTGGAACACTCCCCACACCACTCAAGGCATGGGTGACCCCGTGACACCCTCCCTAATCTGAAGGCCAAACACTATTAAAGCTGGGAATTACTTTACCCATTACGCCTGGGCGGCGTTCCCACCACCACTAATAAGTCTCCCACGCCCAGTAATGGTGCCGCCACCCCAAAGGGCTTCGGGGCTTCACAGACCCAACAAGAAAACCATATCTTTATCATATTAATTCCCCTGATACTGCCGTAGGTATTTCGGTGGTAATTAAAGAATAACCACTTATGACAAATAAACTTCCATCTGTCCTCCCAGCATCCCCATCATCGCTAAAAACCAAAACAATTCCAAGACTCAATTACTTAAACAATCTAAACTCATAAACTAAAAACTAAAAGGAACGAGAAAACATTAGGGTGACTCACACATCCACGCTGACCAAAACACTGTGAAGAGCCTTTGTTGCCTAGACGGGTTTCCCACCACGCACCCAATGGATACAACTCTAGTTTGCTCTTCACCGGGTCTCTCATATCTCCACAACCCCATGAGCTTCACCCTAACCTACGGCAAACCAGATTAAACAAAACCCCCAAACATGAAGCAAGTAAACAGCGTACTGCCTTACAACAAAGATAGATCAAGTGGAACTTGCTGCAGCCCATACGTGCGCCGGAGCGCTGCCACCGCAGCCACACGCTCTCCCACTGCGTCCAGTTACACCGCTCCGCTTTCCATACTTTCCTGGTAAACAGGGCCGTCCAGCTGACGTGTCATGAAGTGCAGCGCGCGGCTTTTAGATGTTGAAAAAGGAGCCCCCCCTTTCCAGTGGAAGGCTTGAGGGGAAGGCGACTCCTCCGATGTCAAGGTCTCATGAGGTGTGTAGGTTGGTATAACGGTTCAATAGGAAGAGGCTGCCAGGATGCCCTAGCGTAAGAGTGCAGAGGCACTCCCTACCCACTCAAGGGCTAGGCTACGCCAGGGCACTGTCGCCATAGCTCTCACACAGCTATGGTGCCTGGCAGGGTAGGTGCCACGTAAGAAAAATAAAACCCCGAAGCTCGCCCGCGACACCTACACAACCGCGACTACCGACGACCAGGCGCCGCCACCGCCGCGGACGGCGCTGCGTTACCGCTCGCTCGCGCGGTTTCTCCCCTTCAGGCCTTTTTTTCGTTTGTCATTATTATAGTATTACGGGGAACCCCGTAGCAGCCACATCCGTGCTCAAGCCTCCAACGAGGGAGCGAACATGCGGGACCTGCACCCACCACCAGCAGGTGTGATACCTCCTGCTACAGCAGGTGGGCGATACCGGCCAGGGTTCAGCCGGTAGAATCAGGACCGAGCTTAGCTTCTTCAATGGGCCAGTCACTGTGCCTCCCGTCAGGTGGTGGTCCCCCCCCCCCTTCGTATGAACACCAGGAGTCTCTGCTCAATGCCACTCGGGGGGACCAATACATTGTCCAAAGTGCTGAGACGCCCAACCTCACGCACAACGCGACTTCCTGATCGGAGTGGGATGTGGGCCTGGAAGTGCGAAAAGGGGGTGTGCCAAGGATTTTTGGGAAAGTGGGGGAGTCTTAGGGGTATGAACGCAATTAGGCGAATATGGGGCGCGTGCGCAAGGGACTCAAGGTCCGATGGGGCCTGGGTACTGTGGGCGACGGCTTACTGGGAAGTCTCTCCGCGAAGGAGGTGGTCCCGAAAAGTTGGGCCGTCGGGGGCCGGCACGTGGCGCACCCAGCTGCGTGTTTGGGTTGGGCCTTCAGAATTCCGGGGTTCTCCGTTCGCCACTACGTCGGCAATTTCCGCAGGGCATGCTGGGCCAATAGGGGGCTATGGCCGGCCACGGAACGACGCTGAGTTGATGATACGGGAGAAGAAGGCGGAAAGGAGGGAAACTGGTGGTGATGACGACAAATCCCGGGTGGATAAAGTAGTAGGTATAGTCAGGGGAAGGGAAATCAGGGCACCGGGGATCGCTAGAGGTGGCGCAGTGGAATTCCCGCGGACATAGTCGATTCTCCGTGTGACAGGGGTATCGCTGCCTTAGGAGTTTGTTTATCCAAGGGGTGAAATAATTCGGGTCGTAGGATGAGTCTGAGCTCCAAGATCGCGTCATGGTGTCATAGTATATGGGATAACTCTGGTCGGGTTATCGTCACCGCGCACGAGCACGTGCAGGACAGGCAAACTTAGTTGCGCCTCAACGTGCTCGTACGGGAGGACGGTTCCGCCGCGAATATTTTTTTGGGTGGGCGAATCAACGCACGAGGATGCGTGTAATGGCGCGATTCGGATCGCGTTTACACGTGTCCTCGCGCGACGTTTGCGGGGCCGGACATCGGATCGTTTAATTGCTCCGTAAGTTTCGGTTATGCGAGATGCAACCACACCACAACCCACTCGTGAGACAAGCAAAAACGAGAACAAAATCGCTATCGGGGCCAAATTTTTATCCCATTTACAACTGCATCAGGTGCAGGCAAAGATTCGACAGAAAGACAAATGATTTATCATGGCATCCATACGTCCGCTCACTCATCAACATACACATAATGCAATCGAGATGAAAATCGCAAGGACAAGTGTGAGCAAAAACCCAAGTCCAGATTCCAGAAAGCCGAAACGAAAACAAGAACGGGCAAACCGCCCGGAGCCGCAATCAAAATTTACATACACAGATAGAGAGGGGGAAGAGACAAAGACACAGCAACTCCGCATCCATCCACCTCAACTCTCTCTTCCTCTCTCTCTCTTCTCTGATGCGGACAGTCCGTCGTCACGCACCCACCCATGAAGTCGTCACCCCGCTTAGTCCTCCCGCACCCGTCAGATTCGCCCGTACCCACAGTCCGTCGTGGCCCACGTCAATCTAGCGTGTTTGGCACCAGCCAGTCGGGTCGCCCAACTCCTACTCTACTCACGTCTTACTTCGCTCGTGTGCCGACCCTTCCTGATCGCGTAACCCCGAGCTTCCAACAACGGGTTAAGAGAGCTAACTAATCGTGCAACCGGAATTTATAACATGCATGCATGCGAGAAGAACATGGAATTACCAGGACTTAGAAGAAGAGATGGGGGAGGAGTTTGCCTGCGTCTGCATAGTCGGCTCGCGGCGTGGGGGACGTAGCCGCTGTCCACGCATCGATCCGAGCATGCAGACCGCGGCTACCAAAAGCGCAGCGAAAGAAAGAGAAGGAGGGCGGGAAAGACAAGGTGCAAGAAGAAAGGTACAGTTACAATGACGCCCACACAAAATTACAGTCACACACACGATTAAGGGCGCCCACTAATCAGAGTATCGTTGCAGCCGCATGAATAAGCTCGTAGACAAAAGGCGCCACGCGGCAAGAAAATGAAAATTGTTGAATTCATAAATTCCTATCTAATGCGGAAAACCGAAAAGCAACGAACTTCAAGGGGAAAGTCCAAAATTCTGCGATCTATCGGGGCTCGACAAAATTCGAAAAAGACTCAAACGAAAATTCAAAAAGAACGAAGCAAATTCCAGCGCGATGTCCGCGCCCAAACGATCAAAATCGAAATGAAAGAAACGACGTCAACATTTATTAATCGCGTGCGTGGTGGCGCACCAGCCATCAGCCGACCAATCAATCAATCGGCCATCCCAGGACACCCAGCAGCCCAGCTCCGAACCCAGCCATACGAAAAGAGGCGACGAAAAAGACGAAAAGGCAAGGATAATGATGCAATTTCCCACCGATCCCGATCCCCCGTAATTTGCCCAGCCTTCCCAACTAAGGACCCCTCATTGCAACCGCGCAGAAAATCGCGCGTTTCAGAAAGTGGTTCGTCACATATGTGACGCCCAGAGGGTTCCAATATTAGCAATCTCCTGCTTGCTTGTCGACACATGTCGATTTCTCTAATCGATTGACACGCGGAGCATTTCCTTCTATGCCACTTTACCGTTCAATTGCGTGTGAACGTTATCCAATGTGGCAACACTGCTCTCCTACTAATTCCTTCAGGTGGGTTCTCGTCATTCCAAGGAGGGGGATTACGCTGTCGGACAAAATACCCTTACAAGGGTATTTTGCCATGTTTTTGCATTAGACACGGTGACAGCATTGGCTACCATGATGGAGCCAGTCTGGAATGGAAAGGGTGTGCACGCTTGAGTGTGACACTCGAAACGGATTCCTCGGCCATTGAGGCCGGGGCAA
The DNA here is from genome assembly GCA_003427395.1 of Chara braunii. Taxonomy (NCBI): domain Eukaryota; kingdom Viridiplantae; phylum Streptophyta; class Charophyceae; order Charales; family Characeae; genus Chara; species Chara braunii. The sequence continues at coordinate 961,040 of BFEA01000393.1, read as the reverse complement.
AATCAATGAGAAAATTTTGTTAAGTATGGGCGCGCGTTGTTATGACGCACGTTATGAAGGTTAGGATTTGCAGTAATACCCTTCGACCAAAGAGGTTGAG
>BFEA01000393.1:923741-936645 GCA_003427395.1 Chara braunii | reverse complement strand
GTTTCAAGGACACCTGCCTTATCATTGATCAGACCTAACATTCTTTTCAATAGTAAGAGTAAGCAAGGACCCTTGGACACCCGCCTTATTGAGGGTTAGCCAGTGATAAGAGTAGCAAGGAAATCATGTCTTATCAATTACTAGTCCGATATAAGAGTTGTGAGGTTTCAAGGACACCTATTAATAAACATCCTAGGGCTCAGTCAGTGATAAGATTAGTAAGGATCCTTGGGCACCCGCCTTATATAGGGCTAGCCAGTGATAAGAGTAGCAGGGGAATCCTGTCTTATCAATGACTAGTCTGATATAAGAGTTGTAAGGTTTCAAGGACACTTGCCTTATCAATAAACATCCTAGGGCTTAGTCAGTGATAAGAGTAGTAAGGATCCTTGGGCACCCGCCTTATTGAGGGCTAGTYAGTGATAAGAGTAGCAGRGGAATCCTGTCTTATCAGTGACTAATCCAATATAAGAAGTAGCGAGGTTTCAAGGACACCTGCCTTATCAGTGATTTGCCATAGGGTAAGCCTACCGCTAAGTGTGCTTTGGCTCACAAGGGCCAAAACCCACAAGATTTGCCTTGTCAGACAAGTTCCAGAAAACAAGTGGATATATATCCTGAGTGGTCGGTCATGCCACCACTAACTTTCTCCACGCTCAACATTATTCRACCCTTACTATCTCTGATTCTAYTGAGAGGGGATAAATGAGATCTTACCTTAGAGAGAGACTATCCATTTATCTGATTCCTTCCATGAGATTCTTTCCGCAAGTTGGATTGATGATGTGTTCATGTCTGTTGGGAGATGGAAGGGAACTCAGTCAGGATAATCCAGAAAAGGGAWAGGAATGAGATAGTGAAAGAGATATGGAGAATTATTGTGACAGTAAAAAAARGGGTGAATTACTATTCACTACCTGAAGCGGAAGGGCAACAACCCAAACGATTAGTTAAGGATAGGAGTCAGACAAAAGACACACAATCTAGAAGGAACTTTATAGATCTCAGTTAGAAAGAGAGATGTTAAGATTCTCTTGGACTGTGTTGTGTCTACAAGTTTCGACACTTTAAAGAACTTACGGGGAATCTGKAAGAACAACAATTTTGTTATCAGTCGATAACAGGTCGGTAGAACTCCAACTGAACTTCCACCCATGACTWGGCACCCACACCTAAGACAAGTCCTAAGAAGGGAACAGATAAATCTTTCCMCTGTATCTATGTCTAAATTGTCCAAATCACACTYAGRAGTCTTCAAAATGTGTGGGGCTGGGGTAAAATGGAGTYAGGGTTAGGAAGGAATGTTGTTTTCAAGGGTTTKGGGCGTGAGTGGCATGCTGTGAGTGRGTTAAAGGTTGACACTCGTAGCGCATTCTGTGTCTGCATTTGTATGTGTGTATGTGTTTTCCTGCATCTACGCAGGTGTTGGACATTTGTACTGTCTCCTGAGTTTGGGATCTTCTGGAAATTCAGGCAAAGGAACACGACAATCATGAAAGTGAGGTCCATCGCTCAGTCAGCTCCCCTGATTTGCATACATATATATCGTCAAATAGAACTGCCCGGTAAACCGTAGGCAGAGAGGGAGAAGAGGATATATATATATATATATATATATATATATATATACTTGTGAATGGGATCGTAGGCCAGTCGGTACCTAGAAAGTCATTTGTCTGGGACTTCTTTTGAGAAGAATGAAAGATTACTAAGGGTTTGACTCTTGCATTTTCATAAGGTCAATAAAAAAAGGGACATAGAGTCATTGTCTTAAGCTAGCTAAGCGTGAAAGACTGTCCGAGAAGTTGACCTGATTAGATAGTCGGTCCGAAGACTTAGCATTTCGGGGCTCGACATACGGGTTAGTCTTAAGGCGTTCTACCGCGCGTATGCCTATGCTACGGCGATCGAGAAAACGCCCTCGGCTGACCTACCTCTGCGATTGCATGTAAAAGCCTTCGCACGTGGGTCAGTAACTCAGCATGGATACGCCCACCTAAGGGATGGCAACAGCTCCCACAGGTGGAGGTATGTTGTACCTCGCGGGATCCCTAACCTGTCGTAGGGAGTCGCGAGAGGTATAGCATGTGCGCACGGTCGGAGTTGGTATTTCATAAAGTGACAAAAAAAAAAAAACTCCTGCGTCACACGACCGTGAGGTCCGACACAAAACTACTTTGCGTCTAGGGTGTGGGACCGCCGCGCGCGACAACGCGTCGTCATTTGGACATGTATCAATCAATCATGCATTAGTGACCGTAGGGGAGGGGGAAAGGAAGCCGGTACATGGTGGCATGGCGGGGTGGAACGTTTATGGGTAGCGGGGGGAGGAGACTTTCCATTCCGGCTACAGTCTCCGGGAGTTCCCAATAACGAACAATGCGATGAAAATGGGGGAATCGATTACCAGTGCGAGGGAGGGACGCGAGATAATCGGGATAGAGGGTGGTGAGAGTTTGGAAGAGTGCCGCGAGGAAGCAATCGCGGTCTTCGCATGCGGGGATGGTCCCCGTTATCACGCAATAAACCTCGATCATAGTGTGGCCTTGCCACGCGGCACTAAGGAGTAAGACATGGAGGCAGAAGGCCGGAACGACGCATCGAATGGAAGGGTGGGGATGCACTACTATAGCGAGGCGAGCAGTGTAGAAGTGGCGGAAGGTGTCGCGGGGAAATGGATTGGAGGGGAACGTGACGGGGGTGGTGAGCTGGCGGAGGGTGAGGAAATCAAGGGGACAGCGAGAGAGTGATCGGGGACGAAGGCCGATCGCCCGTATCGGTACGTCGGCGAACTGGGGGACGGGTAGGGGAGGAGGGGGATCGGCCCCGTCGCCGCGTTGATGGGGTCGAAGTCGTAGCCGCGAGGTCGCCATCTTCAGGTCGGGGCGGCTCCGAATCTTGGTTTGGGTCGTCATGGATCTGCAGACTCGTCGCGCTCACGAGTTCTAACTCCTTCCCGGCCACGATCTCTTCTCTTTTGCGGGCCGCCTCGGGATCTTCAGCCTCCGTGCCCGTACGCAGTGCTTCTTCTGGCACGGCTTCCCACTCCGATCCAGCAGGCTCTTCTTCGTGCTCCTCTTCTCCTTTCTCGTCTTCTTCTTCTTCGCTCTGTTCCCCCTCGCTATGCTTGCTATAGCTTCCTTCTTCGGGGGTTTCGTCCTCTTCACCGAGCACTTCGTCGCTATCCCCTCTTTCTTCCTTGCGTCTTCTCCTTCGTCACTCCTGGTGCTCTCTTCCTCCTCCTCTTCTTCTCGAATGGCAGCAAACTGCTCCGTTGTAGGGTACCCGAAGAAGGCAGGATCGCGAGCCGTCCGGGGATCCAAATACTGTTGCTGTGACGGAGGGATGCGTTCTGTGGTTCCCTCTATGCAAGCTGACCACTGAAGGTACGGTGTCAATGTGCGAGAGAGCACGTGGGGAGCCGGATGCTCGTCGTCTTGCGCGATGATGTCGAGAGGGAGATCATCCGCCAGCTGTGCTACAGGGATCGTGAGTTCTTACGCGATAAGCTCCCGATGACCAGACCGCACTGTTCCAAATAAAAATGTGAGAAGCTCTCCCTCCACATTGGTGCACCAGGCCTGGATAAACAACAATTCCAGATGCTCTACGCAAGGTGGGTGCGCTTCGTCCTCGGTCCACGTCAGCCGTACCTCAACCAAACACAATGAGCGCTCGATGAAGTCCTTGCGCCACAGGATCCAATGGGGAGGATGAAGAAGGGGGACAACAAGAGGCTTTAAACAATAGGAAAGGCGAGGATGGATGTCAGACTGCCAGAAGGTGGGGAAGGTGGAGGGGAGGTCAGAAACGGAGATCGGAGAGAGACTCATTGGGGATGCGGGAAGGGAACGAGGACAAGGAGTTTCGCCGGCGGATCGTGCTGATACATCCGAAGGCCGTCGTGCTCGATTGCTCGTGTCGTCGCGATTGTATCCCTGGGACGGGCCAGCAGCCGGGCCCACTCGGCGACCAGATCGTTTGCCCACGCGCGCAGCGATGCCTTCACCGCCGAATGTCATAAGGGAAGGAGCGTGGAGAGATCACCACTGAAGTTGATGATGGCCGATATGCGGCTGACACCTGGCACCGCTCGCTGATGAACTGCTACCGCCTCGGCCAGTACCACTGCGTCAGGCCGACCTTCGATTCTGAACACCGCCGCTGCATACACGCCTTCCGTGCAGAAGAAGTGCGCAAGCCGTCGAAGATCTGGACTGAGGCGGGGATGATGGACTTGTCGGATCGCCAATCGATGACGGGGTGCAAGCGATGCTTCGCTGAGGGCTCTTTCCTCCAGAGAACTCATGGCGATGGCGAAGGTGACGGGGAGGCAGAGAGGGAGCAAGAGGAAGAGGGAGATGCGGGAGAGACAGAGCCGTCGTCGTCGGCTTCCTCGGAGAGAGAGATCGAGGGAGAAGGAGACGGAGCAGAGGGGAGGAGGCAAAGATAGGACACGTGGCGTGTGATCGGACGAGCCGATCGACTGCCAGAGACCTCGGGGGCGAGACGCACGGTGTCCACGGCGTTAGGGCCGAGCTCGATCACGCAATATTGCCTGAAGAATCGTGGCGCTAACTTACCCTGGCGAGCACATTTCCTTACCTGCACCATGTCCCCCAATTTGTACTTGGGCCGCGGACCCGCATTCCCATTTCGGGCCTCGTAGCTACGGACCTGTCGGCCTTGGGCTAGTTCGGTCATTTTCTGTCGCTTTCGGGCTAGCCTGGGCAGTGACCGCTCCATTAACTCTAGGTGCCGTTTGGCCTTGTCCCGAGCCGTGGCCCTGGTGGGCCGTCGGTTCAGTATGGATTCATCTGGGAGGCTTGGTATCGAAACGCAAGCGACGCTATTGGTCCTTAATTGGAAGGGGCTTAGCCCCGTCGATTCGTGGGGCATTCCGCGATGGACCGCTAGGATGTGGTCGACGATGTCGGGCCAGGGCCTCTGATCCCGTGCCGCGATATTTCGTCGAAGTGTTGTCTTTATCACCCGGTTGGCGTTTTCCACCAGTCCATTGGATTGCGACATGTAGGGTGCAGTATTCCTTATCGCAACGCCATGTAGGAACAGATTCCTTAGCACTTCCCCTCTGAATTCAGCCCCATTGTCGGTCAGGATCTCTTCTGTATCCTGGTGCATCCTGAGGAAACGGTTGACGTATCGCGCGATTTCCGTGGCTTGCCGCGTGCGACAAGGGTACGCCTGATCCATTTCGAGAAATGGTCGACAAATACCAATAGGACTGAATCTTTGCAATTATTAGGGCCAGGGGGCACCACTATATCGGTAGTATCCATGCTCACTCTTTGAAACGGTCGTTCAACTACCGTGGGTACTATCGATCTTGGTGGCTGAATCGGCACTTTATCAGCGGCGTAGACTTGACAGTTGGCGACGATGTATTTCACATCGTCGCGGATATTGAACCAGTACCACTCATTTTTGTCGATAGCGGACTCCGAGATAATCGGCGTGATTCGCACGGTGAAGTGAGGCGCAGTTTCCTCGTGCGCTGTCTTAACCCAGTCATACCGCATGAACGGATGCGGCACAACCATCCAAATCCCACTGCCATCCGTCTTCCGTTTTTCCAACCTACCTTCTACCCATCGATAATCCCGAGCCCTTTCGTTGGCCCTCCTCCGATCTTCCTTGGTGAAATCCTGGAGGGGGTTACCTACTAGGGTGGCATTTAAAGCAACGTCGGTCCAAACTTCGGCCCTTCTAAACTTCCGGGTCTTCTTCATTCCTTCTGACATGGCATCCAAAAAGCGGGCCTCGGTCGGAATCTTGTCAGTCCGACACAAGGGGCACAACCATGGTTTACTATCGTTTCTGTATTGGATGCACGAGCCATGGGCTCGTGCGACACACTGTCGGCACTCTATCCAATCCGCATACCCTTCCCCGTTAGGATGCATGGAGACCGAGTATACGCGGGAGATAGCTTCGCAAAAATAGCAAAATTTGTCAGGCAGGGAGAGGAGAGACGAAGAGGAAAGGGGAGAGAGAGGGGTAGTGGGGTTACCTCCATCACCCATCGCCACCGTTTTGCTTCTTGCCACGTGGGAGAATTGCCACTTGTCCGTACTTAGGCTCGTTGGTCAAGTCCGGCTCTTTCCACGGTGTAATTTCCTCGCCCTTTGGTACCTTGGCAGGTCGATGCAGACGTGTCAGCCCCTCCGCGTTGCCGTATCACTCTGTCTTTCGATGGACGATATCGAAGTTGTATTCTTGCAGTCGCACCGCCCAACGACCAATCATGCCCGTGTAGTTGGTGAGTTTCTTCAACGCCAGCAAGGGTTCGTGATCTATCACGAGGCGAAACTTTTGTCCGTAGAGATACGGATGGAAGTGTTGGATTCCCCAAACTACCGCATAGCACTCGCCTTGAGGTGCTGAGTCATTCCGACGCTCGTCTGGCATTGTGTGCGACGCGCACTCGATGACGTGTTCATGACCATCTCTCCCCTTCTGCGCTAAAATAGCGGAAATGGCTTTCGGTTGCCAATCCGTAATGAGGATAAACTGCTTGGAGGGGTCCGGTCGGATCAAAATAGGAGTCGTCGCTAAGGCGTCTTTGAGGCTCGCGAAGGCCTGCTGGCACTCCGCGTCCCAACTGAGAGGCTGGTCCTTCCGTAACAAATTCGTTAATGGCCGTGTAATCGCGGCAAAGCCCTTGATGAAGCGCCAGTAGTACGATGCTAACCCCAAGAAGGCTCGAACCTGCGTAAGTGACGTGGGAACCGGGGCTTCTTTCACTGCCGCAACCTTTCTTGAGTCCGGTCGTAGTCCTCCACGTGTCATGATGTAGCCCAAGAACGAAATTTTCGAAGGAAAAATTCGCTCTTCTCGAGCGCAATTTTGAACCCAGTGTCCCTCAATGCGCCCAATGTCCATTCGATATGTTGCGCATGCCCGTGATAGGTTTTCGAATAGACCAGGATATCGTCCATGTACACGATCACGCAGAAGTTAATCATCCCTTGTGTCAGCCGTGTCTTGTTGACAAAATTCTGGAACGTCATGTTCATCGCTCGCTGAAACGTGGCAGGCGCATTGCAAATCCCCATCGGACACCGAACCCACTGCCACGTGCCTTCAAATAACACAAAGGCCAACTTCGGCCGATCTTCCTCTTTAACTAAAATGTGATGGAAACCATGCCGAATATCAAACTTGCTAAAATAATTAGTGCATCCAATCGCATCCAACAAATCATCAATCCGGGGGAGGGGATACACATCTTTGATCGTGATCTCATTCAGCTTGCGATAATCAATGCAAATGCGAAATGCTCCGTTTTTCTTTGGTACTAACACTACGGGAAATAACCAAGGTCCTGTGGTGGGTTCAATCCTGCCGCTGGCTTCGAACTCCCGAATTCGCTCGAGAACCTTTTTGCGTTCAATCAAGGAATATTGATAGGGTTTGCAATGAATTGGGGAATGGTTTCCTGTCTGAATTTCATGTTGGATTACTAACGACAAGCCAATGTTAGTGTCTGTCACACTAATCGCTCCCTGGTATTCTGTTAGAATGTCCGCAATCACCCGGTGGATTTCATCCGGTATGTACTGTGGAACGTGTAGTTCGAAAAGTTGGTCCCAGATCTGAACGTCAATCTGTTTCGTGTGCGCCTGTCTTGCCATATCGGGCGGAGGCGCCGAGATGAACGAATGGTCTGATCGCCAGGAGAACACCGTGGCCATCATCTGGGGATCTTTATCCCTAGTTCGTCTGTTTCTGCTTCGAGACGCCCAGGGGGTTCCAGAGAACTTTCTTCCACCCCCAAGCGTAACAATCTCACTTCTTTAGCAGATGTCAATAAGGACTCGGGTAAATCCGTAATGTTACAATAGTGCTTTTTGTCGTTATACCAGGCAAGGAGAGGGGTGATTCCTTCGTACAGAGTTTGAGGGGGTTCCAAAGAATCAACCATCCTCGAAATCTGCACGAGGGGCTCACCCAAGATCATCGCCTTGGTCCTTTGAATTTTTCGGCTGGACAGTCGCATCGTTCTCGCTATTGTTTTGGGCGGCGGGTAGTAAACGCGCTGTCGTGCTAATTTCAAGACCTCCAGATCATCTTCATCACTGCTGTCCACATCATTCGTCGATGACTTTTCATCGGCGGGTTCATCCCAGGAAATCATGCGAAGAGTCCCTGCCATCAGCGGCGAAACCCGTGGGACCATGTAATCGGTAGTACGAAGGGTCAATCGCATGGGCACAACGTAGGGTTTTCCTCCGGTATTTCGGAGGATAATCGATCTTCGTTCGAAATCCAAGCTTGCTCGTAACGCCACAAGAGCGGGAAGTCCGAAAAGAATGTCGTACGTATTAACATCTAGTACTACGACATCTCCAAGCGCGTGCACYTTTCCTAATCGGAAAGCGACATTGGTTATTCTTCCCACGGTCTTGATCTTTTCTTCATCTGTCGAAACGAGCTGATCTTTCTCAGTGAGCATGATCAGATCGTTTTTCCTACCAGCCCTTTCAGCCACTCTCAGTGAAATAGCCAGCACAGCTGCTTCCGAATCTATAATTGCGTTGTAAGGAATTCCCCAAATTTCAATATCGCATTCTGCGGATTTCCACGGAATTGGTTTAATCCGCAGGAAATGGTCGTCTTTCTGGATTAAACCTACCCGTATCGGATCCGAAGTGCCTGTCGGGTTTTCTTCGGGCGTGGGGCTTTTAGCTTTTACGTTCGATGTTTGGGCAAGGGTGAATCGTTTTCGGTTCGCTTTGCAATGCTGTAGCATTCGCTCATTAGCTTGCTCGGAGATCGAGAGTAGATAATCCGATGGTCCAAGGCTCGAATGATGTTTAGTACGTCGATCTCTCCTGTGACAAAGGTGGGTCCTCCCGACTCCATCTCTTCAGAGAAGGTCGCCACTCCGCCACTTCTTTCGGTTCTGGCGCTGGTCTAACTGTTCCGATCATTCCAAGCCCGGGATAACCAAGTGATACGTACTGGTCTAGTGGGATTAGCTCGGCTGCCTCTTCCATGGTGGCTAGGGCGCTTCCCTCACTCTCTACTTCTTCCATTAAAGCTCCGACTCGTCCTAGTCCGTTAGCGATGGGGGCAGCCGCCATCGGTGCGACCCCGATCCGCTGTTGTGGGGGTCGGTGGGGGCAATCATGGGCCAGATGTCCTGGTTGATGACAGGCATAACAAACATTCAGATTGTTCACGGCTCCCCCGAGAGCAAGTGCCGGGGCTAATCCTTGTTGCATCGGAGGGGCGCGTACCACAATTAGCCGCATGTTCCTCATCATGGCTTCCAATTGGGCATTGTGCTACCGCTGCTCCTTTTTGCTTTCCTGGATTAAACTAATCAATGTTTTGGTTAGTTCGAAAATGACCGCTGATTCGTTCGATCGTACGGGAGCCTCAATCGGTGGCGGGGGTAACACCCTGACAGGCAGGAGCATCATAGGAGCGGAGGTGCTCGGAATCTCACTTAGGGCCACTCGTTTGGGGCCTATTTGTTCCATATAGGTGACAGTTCCTGATACAAATCCCATGTTTTCAAACTTGTTCTGCAAGGCAACCAGCTCAGCTCTTGCTCGTGCGAGCTCGGTCGAATCTCCTTCTCTAGGATAATCTTCTCATTCCAGGAAGTTCGCCGCGAACTTCCGTTCCATTTCTTCCGCAGCAACCATGATTTGTTGTAGCGTGTGAGTGATGGGGGAAAATTGCTTCCGCAACTTAGCCTTTATTGTTCGGCTGCGAAACCCGTCAATGAGCAGATCTCTCCCTACTTGCTCACCTCGCTCAGTTTTCACGAACATTCTGTAAAACCGATTTCGATATTTTGCAACAAATTCGAGAGATTTTTGCACTCGGTCCTTGATCATGTACAGCGCTTGCTCGGGGTGAACATAATCAAATCGGTTCATGAAATCCCGTTCGAAGGTCGAGAGATCAACCCATACGTAGGTACTAAACCAATGATGAGCGTCTTCTCCCATTCGAGCCGGAATGTTGATCTGTGCTTCGTGATCATCATACTGCTGTGCTCTAAGCGTGGGCAGCCATGCTCCTGCGAGATGGTGCGCCGGATCAAATAGATAGACATCTGGTGGCGTCATGGGAGCCCGTTCACGTGGGGCGGGTTGATTCGGTGGATTAACATTCTGTTGCAGAATCGGGTTTTGCACATTGGCAGCCATATTGGCTGCTCGTCGGTTAACCGATCTGCTTCGGGTGACGATAGGGTCACGTCTAGGCGCGTTCCGAGGGCGAGGTCGCCCACGGTTAGCCAGGTCGCCTAATTAGCGTGCTATCAATCCTAAGACCCTAGCCACGTGTCGGGCTCCGATACCAACCTCACACCCAGCGCGACTTCCTGATCGGAGTGGGATGTGGGCCTGGAAGTGCGAAAAGGGGGTGTGCCAAGGATTTTTGGGAAAGCGGGGGAGTCTTAGGGGTATGAATGCAATTAGGCGAATATGGGGCACGTGTGCCAGGCCCCTTCTCTCCGCGTAGGAGGTGGTCCCGAAAAGTTGGGCCGTCGGGGGCCGCCACGTGGCGCACGCCGCTGCGTGTTTGGGTTGGGCCTTCGGAATTCCGGGGTTCTCCGTTCGCTACTACGTCGACAATTTCCGCAGGGCGTGCTGGTCCAATAGGGGGCTATGGACAGCCACGGAACGACGCTGAGTTGATGATACGGGAGAAGAAGGCGAAAAGGAGGGAAACTGGTGGTGATGACGACGAATCCCGGGTGGATAAAGTAGTAGGTATAGTTAGGGGAAGGGAAATCAGGGCACCAGGGATCGCTAGAGGTGGCGCAGTGGAATTCCCGCGGACATAGACGATTCTCCTTGTGACAGGGGTATCGCTGCCTTAGGAGTTTGTTTATCCAAGGGGTGAAATAATTCGGTTCGTAGGATGAGTCTGAGCTCCAAGATCGCGTCATGGTGTCATTGTATATGGGATAACTCTGGTCGGGTTATCGTCACCGCGCATGAGCACGTGCAGGACAGGCGAACTTAGTTGCGCCTCAACGTGCTCGTACGGGAGGACGGTTCCGCCGCGAATCTTTTTTTGGGTGGGCGAATAAACGCACGAGGATGCGTGTAATGGCGCGATTCGGATCGCGTTTACACGTGTCCTCGTGCGACGTTCGCGGGGCCGGACATCGGATCGTTTAATTGTTCCGTAAGTTTCGGTTATGCGAGATGCAACCACATCACAACCCAATCATGAGACAAGCAAAAACGAGAACAAAATCGCTATCGGGGCCAAATTCTTATCCCATTTACAACTGCATCAGGTGCTGCATCAGGTGCAGGCAAAGATTCGACAGAAAGACAAATGATTTATCATGGCATCCATACGTCCGCTCACTCAGCAACATACACATAATGCAATCGAGATGAAAATCGCAAGGACAAGTGTGAGCAAAAACCCAAGTCCAGATTCCAGAAAGCCGAAACGAAAACAAGAACGGGCAAACCGCCCGGAGCCGCAATCAAAATTTACATACACAGATAGAGAGGGGGAAGAGACAAAGACACAGCAACTCCGCATCCATCCACCTCAACTCTCTCTTCCTCTCTCTCTCTTCTCTGATGCGGACAGTCCGTCGTCACGCACCCACCCATGAAGTCGTCACCCCGCTTAGTCCNACCTCAACTCTCTCTTCCTCTCTCTCTCTTCTCTGATGCGGACAGTCCGTCATCACGCACCCACCCACGAAGTCGTCACCCCGCTTAGTCCTCCCGCACCCGTCGGATTCGCCCGTGCCCACAGACCGTCGTGGCCCACGTCAATCCCGCGCGTTTGGCACCAGCCCGTCGGGTCGCCCAACTCCTACTCTACTCACCTCTTACTTCGCTCGTGTGCCGACCCTTCTTGATCGCGCAAACCCGAGCTTCCAACAACGGGTTAAGAGAGCTAACTACTCGCGCAGCCGGAATTTATAACATGCATGCATGCGCGAAGAACACGGAATTACCAGGACTTAGAAGAAGAGATGGGGGAGGAGTTTGCCTGCGTCTGCATAGTCGGCTGGCGGCGAGGGGGACGTAGCCGCTCTCCACACATCGATCCGAGCATGCAGACTGCGGCTACCAAAAGCGGAGCGAAAGAAAGAGAAGGAGGATGGGAAAGACAAGGTGCAAGAAGAAAGATACAGTTACAATGACGCCCACACAAAATTACACTTACACACACGATTAAGGGCGCCCACTAATCAGAGTATCGTTGCAGCCGCATGAATAAGCGCGTAGACAAAAGGCGCCGCGCGACAAGAAAATCCTAATTACTGAATTCCTAAATTCCTATCTAATGCGGAAAAGCAAAAAGCAACGAACTTCAGGGGGAAAGTCCGAAATTCCGCGATCTATCGGGGCTCGACAAAATTCGAAAAAGACTTAAAAGAAAATTCAAAAAGAACGAAGCAAATTTCCGCGCGATGTCCGCGCCAAAAAGATCGAAATCGAAACGAAAAAAACAACGTCAACATTTATTAATCGCGCGCCCAGTGGCGCACCAGCCATCAGCCGACCAATCAATCAATCGGCCATCCCATGACACAACCAGCTCCGAACCCAACCATACGAAAAGAGGCGACGAAAAAGACGAAAAGGCAAGGATACTGATGCAATTTCCCACCGATCCCAATCTCCCGTAATTGGCCCTGCCTTCCCAACTTAGGACCCCTCATTGCAACCATGCAGAAAATCGCGCATTTCAGAAAGTGGTTCGTCACAGTGTTGTACCGTAAGTCGGACTCGCCCCAAGTGCACGAACGAAAAGTCGCCACTGCTCGAGAACCACTTGGCAAGATGGATCTCGCTGCACTGATCAACACTGTCCGGAATTTGTATTTTACGTTATTTTTTCCCGAAATTGTAACTTTTTTTTTTTTTTTTTTTTTTGGTGT
>BFEA01000393.1:884926-918156 GCA_003427395.1 Chara braunii | reverse complement strand
CTGCCGGACGAAGGCTGGGCTGCCGGGCGGCCCGGCTCCCACGGGCCAAACCACTTCGAAAATGGCCTTCCCCCCCCCGCGCGCAAAAATGCGCTGGGCCCGCCCTGTCTCTTATACACATCTAGATGTGTATAAGAGACAGGAAGAAGGCCCCCCCCCCCCCCGCGCAAAAATGCGCTGCACCCGCCCGGTGCCAAACCGGGGGACCCAACCGGCCGGGCCGCCCGGGACCCCTGCCGGACGAAGGCTGGGCTGCCGGGCGGCCCAGAATTTTACACTGTTTTCTTTTTTTCCCTTCTAAATCCATAAAATCCAGACTTCCCGCCCACGCAAAGCCACGAGCTATCATTCTAACTTTGTTAGTGTTTTTTTTTTTCGACGCATCTCATTGGACGGAGGTGGGTATCTTTACAGTTCCCGCTTGGAAACTACCAGGCCATCGAGATCCTGTCTATTTGAAGGCCGTACTGTTTCACTCGAGGCCATACGTGATCGAAATCCTTAGCGAAGTGGTAGAATACTTCGCTAATGGGTCCAAGCCCCAGTACCCACGGCAATTACATAAAAAACAGTCCCTGATAACAGGGACAGAAGGGTTGTCCTGGCCCCCCAGGGACTTGGAGCCCCATCCGTGCACACACAATCTTCATACCCGGAACCCCGGCACTAGCCTCGAAACCAAACCGAAATAACCCACCCAACACCACACTCTTTCCTAATATCTAACTATACACACTCACTCAGGGCCTCGCGGGACGGTGGGCGAAACGGGAAACTAAACTACTTCGTTTCGTGAACGTATTGCCGCACACCGCACACGTGAATCCGGTCAGGAAAAACTCGTGTATGTTGTCAGAGTTGGAGTTTGCGAGGTTGAGCACATGCGCGTTCCTCCCCCGCCTGCAATACGGGCCGGTTGAAGGTGTGAAACCTCATGAGTCTGGCGAGTCGGTCCAAATGGAGTCCGTCCAAAACAATTGGACCTTAGCGCGTGTCGGAAGTCACATAGCACACATGGACCCCACACAAATCTCAAGACGTAGTTCCCGCAAGGGAGTTCATATGTGTTGTGCGGCGATGAGGCCAGAAATGAGGCCTCACGCGCGAGTTCGAACCTCGTTTCGTCTTGTTTATTACACCGTCCGGCGAGCCCCTCAGTCTCCACACCCCATAGTCAAACCGAACCCCAAACCCTACATATTAAAAACGACAAAAACACACTACTCCTTGCCTCCATAAAGGCAACTAAGCCAACATACATAGTGCTCCTAAGCCAACACAAAGTAAGGAGTGTGACTTCTTTCCCACCCTGAAATACTCGTCCATCCAACCGACTGTCAAAAAACTATTATCCCTCGTACTCAACCCTACGGTAGCCACCATCTAGTATTAATGTTGTCAAAAGTATCCAAATGTTTCTAACTACAACACCCTGCATGAAACCAAACACCAGGAACATAATGATTTAGGGTCGCCCACCTACGAGTTCAGCGCGTTTTGAGTTCAAACACGGTATCGGAGAAAATACCGCTGTCCCTCGTTCAATCACCGCCATTTAGTTTCCCATACACCCCATCTCCCCACCAAACATCGAACTAGGCGGCGACAACAAAATTGAGTAGGGTTGTCCACCTATAAGATCACGAGCGATTTTATTCGAGCAAGATGATCTAGCATCTGACCAGACAACAGCATCAACTCAAAAACCGAATTACCAATACCCTAAATGACCGGGAGCCAACGCAAGAGTACGCAGTGACACACGTCAGAAGGACAATCCTACTAAGCACATCAACTAAATAAAGGACTAACATAGCACAAAAAAAAAACGAACAAACCTAACTCAAAATAACAAAAACTCGCAGAAATAAAGATAGTCATAAACAACTTTGGGTGGTTGTAGATATCTCACATACTAGATAAAAGTAGATAGCAAGAGTACGTAGTGGCACACGTCAGAAGGACAATCCTACTAAGCACATCAACTAAATAAAGGACTAACATAGCAAAAAAAAAAGACGAACAAACCTAACTCAAAATAACAAAAACTTGCAGAATTTAAGATAGTCATAAACAACTTTGGGTGATTGTAGATATCTCACATACTAGATAAAAGTAGATAGAAGTAGATAGAAGAAGATAGTCGTTTATAGTTCTCTACAGTTTTTCACGGTTCTTCTTAGTTGTTCATAGTTGTTGTTATGCACTGATTGTTGTAGAGAGGCAGGGTGGCGGTGTGGCGCGACCGGGAGCGCCGTGCGGCTCTGCTATCAACATGGGCCGACTCGTGAGTTGGTGGCGCCTTGTGGGCACGACTCCCTGCGAGGAATATCAAGGAGTTGATGTGGGCAATGGGGATTACAGCGGCAGGCGATGGCGCGAGGTTCCGTTGGTTTTGTCTGGCGCGACCCTTGACGTGATGCTTCAACTGAGGGTTCTTCCAGCCTTGATAACCTAGGCTGAAGAGGTCTCTTGCTCCGTGCTTCATTTATGTGGTGTCACGGGTTGACACGCTAGAGGAAGGGGAGACTGTTAGGGTGATTAGGATAGTCTTCATGAGATCTTGGGCATGGCAGTGACCCTGCTCCTACACGAATCTAGTGGAGGTTGGTCGGGCAGTGCGGACAGAAAGTGAGGAGCATCTTCTCATGCGGAGTGGGAGGAGGGAGGCTTGTTACAAGTTGGAGAGTCAAAAAGAGTTGGCGGTTTCAAGTGTTCGTTTGAGCTGGTTCAACGGTTAAAGATACGGAAGCAGGTAGCGACGAAATAATGACAGTTGCGATGAAACATAATAATTTTGTGCGAACATGTGTGGTGCTCTTCGTGTCGGCCGCCTTTTCAAACCGATTTCGCTGGTCTCAATTTTGTATATCCTGGTTTTCTATATTCTTGCTCTAATCTAGTGCTTACACAATCATAAATTCAGCTGCTCAAATTCGAAAAAATAAACTCACAATCTTATCCTCTGTTTTAGGATCAGCCAAATTCTTATCTACATGTATACACATATACACATATCCTGAAATTTCAACTATAATGTCTAATAAGTCTCAAGCAAAGTATTCTCATCCAAATGTACACACATACACACAAACATATATTGTCCATTCTGAATCGCCAGCACAATTCGTAAGGATCTGTTCTATAATTAAGTATCCTTGAAGTTTCTACCATGATTTTCTAATCTTGGAATCCGAAAACTTCAGAATCTCTCCGATAATTAGTTTTTGCTTATTTTAAATTGGTGATACGTGCACATCGTGGGAGTTGTCAGACGTTGATTGGCGCAAGGGGCAGTGCCATGCACTTTTTTCAATGGGTTGTTTTGAAAGATGTAGAGTGTTTTCGGGGGTTATTGCATATTTTTGAAGAGGTCCTGCTTTTCCAAATTGCGAACAACATTTTCGTAAGTGTGTCATCAATAACTGTAGTAGGCTGGATCGGATCTTTCCCGGTGTCGAGCGCATCGGTCCGACACTGCACAAGGCAGCGCGGGACCCTCCCGGCTGCGTCACGCAGGAGTTGGTCTACTTCCTCGTCAAGAATATACATGGAGCTTCCGCAAGCCGGTCCGGCCGAGTGTGCCAGCCATACCTCCCGCGAGCCCCTACTACAGGATAGGGCGTACGCGAGGCATGACTTACCTCCACCTTTCGGGAGCTGTCACCTCCCTTCGATGGGCGTATCCCCGTCGAGCTACCAGTCCACAATACGAAAGCTGATCAGTTGCAATCGCATAGGTGGACCAGCCGAGGGCGTTTCTCGTTCGTTGTAGCATAGGGGGTACGCGCGGTATTACGCCTCTATCGAACCTACATGCGAATCGGCATCTTGGGGGGCTGAGGTCCCAAGCGTGACTCGTCGTTGGTCGACTAGGACGCATCCCACACACCACGCGCACACCACTCTGACAAACAAAAAAATAAAATACACACACACACACACATCAAACAACGCGACGACACTCCTAGTCCCTTCAGTAACCATCCCATAATTTTTCGATGCGAAAATCGGATAGGCGTCACGCACGAGACTTAGTATAAAACTGCGTCTGAGTATAAAACCGCGCAGACGCAGGGCTAACTCATACCGATTCGCAATGCAAACGTACGCAAGCGGTCGCAATGATGACGTACTATGTAGTGCCCATAATCAAGCGGTCCCTCGTGGATCCGAGTACCGCTTATGACACCGTGACTCAAGTGTCAGACTCGAATTATCGCGAAGGCTTGCCCCTTCACGATATTGCACGGCTGAAGGACTAGACGTGAGGCCCTCGCGACACTTTTGACCCTTAGGCTGAGTGTCTTGGTGGGCAGAGCAAATAGGCTCTATGCGGGGGGTAATCCCTTTTGCGTAGAGTCTAGGATTTGGGATGTCCTGGACAAGGACCTCGAATCCAGGCCCAGGACCAATGTCCGACCATAGAAACTCTAAAAAAACAAAGGCTAAAAGTGAAAGTCTCATTTTCCTCAAAAACTTAATCTGTTTAACCTTTGCGCGCGGTCACTGTAGGCCGCACAAAACAGTCGAGACATATATATTCACATATATATAGAGGGTTATTAATATAGGACGATCACTTCTCACAGTCACAGTGAGACTCCTCTCAGCCATATATATCTGTATGATCGCATGCAGTCAAATCCAAAGTCCGAAACACCAAACGTACCTGCAATCACATCAAAGATTTAGCCAAAGTCCATGCACTACACGGGGTCAACTTCAACCATTCTCTGCGCTCACACCCCTTGCTTTAGCCACACAAACCTCAACCTTAGCGCACCCTTCTAACAATAAAATACTCAGGACCTTTGTTAAATGACCATTCAATAAAGTCCGGGTAAAAACACAATGAAACATTTCAAACCACAGGGCTAAAACCTTTAGGTTGAGTGACAAAAGTGGATTGAAGTTGAATCGTAAATCGACGAATCGACAACCAACCTGTTATCAATGATAGCAGAAGATGATCCTCGTAGGATCGAGCTGAATCTAGCCCAAGTCCCGAATCAATCGATTAAGAAGAATTGAAACACAAGACAAACCAATCCTCAATCTAAAATCATAAGTGTATGGAGAATACAGTTCCATAACACATTCTCACCCAAGATCCTTCTATAAGCTAAGCCTAAGTCTGCCCCTAAGCTAGTGCCTCAAAAAAGGTAGATTCTGACAAGATCTCCTCTATACAGAGTGGATCGCCAGAATCGCCACCTGTCAAAATATAATATAACTCCTCTAAACTAAGAAAATTTTGGCAGCGCTTCCCGTAGGACAAGTGTCTTTCTAGAATTTTTATCAGCCTGAATATGAAGACAGAAATAGTTTTCAACTTTCCAAAATCCAATTTCGTCTGATTCCCTGAATTAGCAAAATTTTGGGCAGCACTACCTTTAGAAAATGAGACTTCCCAGATTTCTACTAAGCCATATATAAAATTTAGACAAGTTGAACTTTGAAAAGTCAAAACTGTCTAACTGCTTGGATTTGCAAAAATTTTCAGCAGCGCTTCCCGTAGAGAAAGTAACTTACAAAAAATTATACAAAGCCAAGTATAACAAAAGATGTCATAAAATGCGAGAATTGATCCAAGTAAAATAAAGTTAGCTCAGAAAATGCAGAAATTTGAACTAACTCATATCGCTCTAGCACGTGGCGAACCTTTAAAGCAACTACTTGTCAAACTGAAACTCAGACTAAGTAGTGATCTTACTCAGCTACATGCAAGGCCAAACCACAAAGGTAAGTACTCTCACCAACCCAAATCACCTTTGGCAAACAATAGTTTATAGTCTTTCAATAATTTATCCCTTTATACCCAACTTACATAGAGCATCGAGTTAGGTCATTCATCTTAGAAACAATGCCAACTATTTGCCTTAGTTATACACGAACAAGTTGCACAACTACTTTTCTCTTCATTGGGCATATGACTAAATCATTCGTCTTAGAGACAATACTTAGTCGCCCTGATCTGTTTAAATAGCCACGTTATATATACTTCTCTGAACTTAATCTTCAATAATGAGTGTAGGACTGAGTCATTCATCTTAGAAACAATGCTCAACCGGCCCAAGTTACCTTCAGTTATAACTCTTAGTTATACTCTCTTAGTTTGTGATAAGGCTATAGTCAGACCATTCGTCTTATAAACAATGTCTGGCTAGCCTTGTTCTTATAAGCATATAGTTATAGAAATATAGAAAATCTTATTCCCGTGTTCACATTATAATCTTGTGGCCTCAGACTTAGACCATTCATCTTAGTAACACTGTTCAGTCTTTGGTCTCAACCTCCCTCAGAATAAAACAACCAAGAGAGTTGAGTCATTTGTTTTAGAAACAATGCTCAACCCTCTTTTCCGAAAAAAAAAAAAAAAAACAGAGTACCATAGGTCAAGACCCAGAGACTGTTCAGAAACCACCCAAAAATAAACAGTGACCAGACCATTCATCTTAGAAACAATGTCTGGTCCTCAAATTTTGCACAGTCAATACCCCATAGAAACAACAGTCATACCATTCATCTTAGAAACAATGTTTGGCCCTTCCGAAAACAGAACAAAACACAACAGTCAGGCGATTCATCTTAGAAACAATGCCTGACCCTATAAGACTCATTCAAGCACAAACAAAACTGCCTTCCTCCCACCCCCCTCCCTAATGCAATCATTTTTTACAATCTGCTTTCAGGCAATCAACAAAAACTGAAACTGAAATTGCGCATGCCTTCTTTTATGTAGTCTGGTTTGTGTCCTGAAAGTCAAACTAAGAGTTAAAATAGGGATGCACGCAGTATACCCAGTCAAGCATAGCAAGAAGTACAGATAGGGGTTATAACTGGGTTTATAAGGGAAGACAATGGTTACCTTCCAATTTCTTGCCTCCAGAACTCCTCCTTAGTTCCGGCAGAGCTCCCGCAATCGGTGGGTGGACTCCCCACAGAGTCTTACTGCGGTCCTACGGGTTGCAATCCCGCCTCTCGCCTAATCTCGTTGCAAATCACGCGAGCTATCCCTTTTCCACTGTGCCTCACCTGCCATCTCCATCTACTGTTACTCCGCCCGCACCTATCGCACTCCCCGTCCCGGTTCACTCCCCTCTCTCGTTGCCACAGCGCCAAGCCCGGTTCTTCCCCGCCGTGTCACCGCTAGGACCAACTGCGGCCCATACCGCTCAGTCCTCCAGTCGCTCAATAGTGTCAGCGCCCGTCACTTTTTGCCATCTTCATCCCGCCGCTGCGCCCTTTTCCCCTACGTGCACCCGGTGCACTTCCCATCTAAGTTCACCCAACTTCTCCACAACCCCGCTCCACCGCCTTATCGCCCCTTATTCCGCTGCCTCTAGTAGACCGGGGTCGCACAATGTCTTTGCGCAGTCTGAACTCGGTCGCCGGTCAAGCTTTTGGTTGCGACGACCAGAGAAACGGGGACGTCGCCTATCTGCGATCCCCACGGCGTGAACATGGGCCAAGGGCCTCGATTTTGCTCTCGGTGGTAGCTGCAGATCCCAACCTACAGCTATCTGCAGCCATTCGTCTCCCCTCATTGTCCCTGGTAAGCTTAGCCCCGGTACCCCTGGGCATAAGCCCTGCCCATAGGACCCCCGCAGTGCCGCTGCAGCACCCTACCTAAGCATCCTCCACTGCTCCGCCCCTTTGGTGGGCAGGAGAATGCAGGCCCGCTGCTGGCCTACAGCGTGAGCCTTCGTAAGGCAGGTCCTGGCGCAGACCTTGTGGATAGCAGCAAAAATACAAATAAGAATTTTGAAGGCCGAGGCGGAAAGGGGTTCCCTACGATCCGCAGCTTGCCGTGGCCCCGCTGCGATCTCCAAACAACGCTCCTTCACAGTGCCTTGGCCCGCTCCGGCCAAGCACAGTCTGCTTTCTTTTAGATCCCGGCGGGCATATTCACACTCAAACCTACCACAACAGACTCGTGGCCGGCGGACAGTGTACCCCAAAAAGACACCCACCATTCGGGCTCGCCCACCTCATGGGCTAATCTCCTACCGGCTCGCATATACGTTGACTTCCTTAGTTTGCGTCCCCAAAACGGGCGGGAAAAAGGAATTTCGCCAGCATCCCAAATACGCAGGAACCCGCCGGGCCCGTCAAAAAAGGCGCATACTTATGATCCTCGATTGCCGCGACGGCAAAGATAAAAAAATAAAAACAAAACATAAACAGTAAATAAAGTTGGGGTTGTTGCGCCGCACACCCCTAGGCCTCGAAGGGACGCACCTTACCGTCGACACTCCATGCTCGCCAAGCTCCTGCACCTACCGCGCGGAGACCTGACGCGCATTCTATCCCCTGGACACTCCGTTTACGACACTGAAGTCACGCCGTTGTCGAAGTTGATCTCCACACACGCGTGCATGCCTCAATCAAACGTACCAATAAAAAAGAAAGGCATTCTTTAATCCTAAAATAAATAATAATAGTACTAATAAAACATGGCCACCGACATCCGTGCCGACTTCACAATCATCAACGGGGAAAGAAATCACGCGCGCTCACACTCTCTACTTCTAAACCTTCAAGTCAAACTTTCAGCCGATAGACTGTTACGACTCACGCGGTCTACTCAAAAATTCCGACTCAAACGTATTTTTTGTCACTTGGAAAAACCAGGGCGGATACCCTTGTAAGGGTATTCGCGCCGACACCGGGTATGTAGACTGATCAGCGTATTGATACACGTCTGGTCTCAATTACGAACCTCGACTGCAACAGCCATTTAAAAAAAAAAGAAAAAAAAGGGCGACGGCCTTGAGATATTATCATTGAGCTGACTGGCCCCAAGCAATTCATTAGTAGTCGGTCTTACTCATTGAAGTTCCATCATCTGGATTTGAACACAGGTCTGTATTTCAACAGGTCATGGGTGTACCCACTGAGCTAGGCTCTTGGGTGAGAGATGCCATTTGAGATGCTTTGCAGTTGTCACTTCAGGCGTTGATCGTTTTGGAGGCCGTTTTAGACGTTGCTTTGAAGTGGGAATAACGGGAGTATGATGGGGGGTCAAGTCGGCGAGGTCGTTCGACGCGCTGTGTTGGAGTTGTTTTTCGAGTGGTTGTGCTCGCCTGGAGTTGAAGATTGAAGACCCTTTTGGGAGGAACGCAGTGAAGATGGGGAACTTGTTATCGGACGGTTGGCATGCATCGCTTCGTTGAGGGCTAGTTTGTTTTAGGGATATTCCCGAGATTGCATACATCGATTTTCTTTTGTGGTTTGCAGAATTGCGCTACTCTTGTTTGGTGTTTTGTTTGTTTATTTGTGCCTGTCTACTTTTTTTTTGTTTTTTGTTTTATTTTGTTTTGTTTTGTTTTTTTAAGAAAAAATAAGATTTTATTATATGATTTTAAACAGGCCCAGCGTCCCCTACATCATTAGCCACGGCCTGAGGGGATGAGTTGGGCTCTCCGGCCAGGCTTAACCCCAACCGCAGCAGAAAAACTGATATTGGCCGGCTCTATGCCCTTCTTATCATTCCTCTGTGAGCTCGTTACAGTGGATACACTTCTTCCTTCTTCAACTAACAATCAACTAACAATCAACTGGCCACGGCAATGATGTAAAACCAAGTACAACTATGTACTACTTTTTTTTTTTTTTTTTTTTTGAAAATAAATGCTCCAGTCTATTTGTGGGGAGTAGCACGTGTTGGGAACGGGGGCCAGCGTCCCATATCAAATTGTACAAATCATTGAGAACATTTGAGATCATTTGAGATACCGGGGCCATTACCTGGCTTCAGCTGAGAACAGTCTGTGAACACGATATGATTCAGAAAGCATGGGGAGGATCATGAATATCTAATGACATATTAAAGAACTACTCATGCAATAGGCTGCCACAGAGGTCCTACGAATGCTCACAACCCTCAGGATCCCTAACAAGCCCTTTTAAGACTTTCCAACACAGTCTTACTCCCTTCTGAGTTTTTCCAGGCCTCACGCCCCCACCCTGCTGGGTTACATGAGAGAAGGTTAACAACAGTCGTATTTTTCATCACCACTTCAGGACTCCCTTCACCACTTCAGGATGCAGCCAGCTTGCCTAAACAGGTGGTTTTCAGGGTCTTCGGACCTTTCACCACTTCAGGATCATTCAAGTCTGAAAATCCCGAATGATCCTGAAGTGGTGAAAGCTGCGAAGACCCTGAAAACCACCTGTTTAGGCAGGCTGCATCCTGAAGTGGTGAAGGGTGATTTTCATGGTCTTCGGACCTTTCACCACTTCAGGACTATTCAGGATTTTCAGACTGCGCGAAACTCTCACTTGACCACTTCATGACACCCTTCACCACTTCAGGATGCAGCCTGCCTAAACATGTGGTTTTCAGGGTCTTCGACTCTTCGGACCTTTCACCACTTCAGGACCATTCAGGATTTTCAGACTGCCCAAAACTCTCACTTCAGAATTTCCATTCCTGAATTTTCAGCTACCCGATAACCGCTCGTGGGCTACAGGGCAACACAACACGCCCTAGCTCCACCCAACGTCATCCCAGCAGCAACCCTTGGCTGTCCCTTGGGATGCCCACCCGAAAGCATCCCCAGATCTATCTACCAGGTCTCACGCTACTGCATCAGCAGGTTACAGGGCAACAACCCAGCACCGGCCAGCGTCATTCAGGCATCGAACAGCCGCATATCACTGAGTGTAACAATATCGAAACTGCCTAAGATGGGTTTTGACGCCCAACCTCACGCCCAGTGCGACTTCCTGATCGGAGTGGGATGGGGGCCCGGATGTGCGAAACGAGGGTGTGCCAAGGATTTTAGGATAGTGGGGGTGGAGTTCCAGGTCGAAACTGAAATCTCATGTGGCAGGTCTCAAGGATAGTTGCACAAGATCACAAGCGTCGGTCGCGTCTGGCTTTTATGCCTTGGGGGATGTCATCGCCATCCCCACGAGTTTCATTGTCGGGGCGAGGCTAGGATTTGGTGAACCGGCGGAACGCTATGCGTGTCGCGTTGCCTAATTAACCGCAGGCCTCGTTCACGACAAGCCTCGAAGTCGGACGAAACGGGCCTCAGGCGTAGGCTGTATGCTCGCTGCTCGGCCTCGGTCCGGGTTCGTCGAACGAACCCCGCGGCTCGGTACTCGCTGTCCTACTGGCACTCGGAGTACAGGGTTCGAGGCCATTAGTAGGCGAGCGGGTGCCACGGGGCCGCTGTCTGGCAGTGAAAGGGTAACACGAGACGATAGGGAGGGAAGTCGGTCTCAATGATGACAATACCGGGTTCGGCGATGACGTGGCTCGCGTGTGAGCTGGGGAATTGGGAGGGAGAAGGGATCGCGCTTAAGGCCCGTTCAATGTCTCACTCACAGACACGGTCGTTTCCAGTCTGAAAGGGGAATTTCGGAGGGTTGGATCTGGGTCGTGCGAGAAGACAAGCGTTTTTCCACTCCCAGTATTCTTGGAACCGTCGATGTCTCAGGCTCACCCGATCCGTGACGTGGAAGGGAGTCCCATCATCCATGTTGTCAGAAATTTGCGAGTTTAGACATGGATTCGAGCGTGGGTCTCGCAAATATGCATGTAGGTGACGCCCTTTTCGGTCGAGCCTACACGTATGGGCACGAGGCCACGTTCGCAATCGGTTGGATCGGATCAACTGGCTATCCTTTGGGTGATTATCTAACCAGTCGACATGCCAGCCCAACGCGTGGCACTTACGCTCTCAAGTGCGTGTGTCGGGAAACAGACATCAGGAGGGTAATCAAAGGGAAATTACACATTTGAATCAGCATACATTAGCCAGGACCGCCGAGTTTTCGTTAGACTGTCCTTTCAATCCAAAAAAAGGAACGGGGAATTAACATGCATACGTGCGATCCGACAGAGATAGTGTCAATAATCGGGTGATTGGTCCGTCAGATAACTTAGTTTTGAAGACGCATTTCCCCAATACTCATGCATTAATCGAACTCGAGGGTCGTGCAAATTTCCAGAAAAGCATAATCGAGAGATCAACAAAGGTTCATGCATTAAGCCGAAGAAGATAACATCAACCCAAGCTCACCGAGGTCATGTGCAGACAATCGTCGTACCCGATCTCAACATATTCTAGTAAAACAGGAATGAGGAGAGAAAATCAAGCCGATCGCTGAGAAAAACACAAACCAGAGATATTCATGAGCAAAAGAGGATCGACACCACTCAAGAAAGTGGCGAAATTTGAATTAAGTTAGCATCCAAAGATTGCGGAAGGAGGGGTGAGAGAAGCGCGCGAGTTCATTGCACACACACATCATAAACATAAATTTTGAGACGATTCACAAGGAGATTCGAAATGACCGCAACAAGATCGGCTAAGGCTGAAATCAAAATGTATACAGATGGTTAGAGAAAGGCATCGTCCCACACACATCTCTCTCCCTTTCTTTCTACGCCACATCACCTCCGATGCGGCCAATCCGTCGCCTCGCACCAACACCGATTCGTCACCCCGCTTAGTTCGAGCACGCAAGCCAAGTTCGCCCGTGCACCAGAGTCTGTTGTGGCCCACACGTCAACCTCGCTTACCCGACACCAGCTCGTCGGGTCGCCCGACTCACTTCTGCTCACCTTCCGACCTTCTCGTTAGCCAATCCTCATTGACCGCGCTAACTTCCAAATATATAGAGAGAAAACTAATCGCGCTTGTGAAATTTATAGCGTGCATACTTGCGCGATGAACCCGGGATTATGCCCAAGTGAGAGGAAGGGAAAGGGAAGGAAGTGCCTACGCCTGCATGGCCAAGCCACGACGTGGGGGACATTACGACACTCCACGCATCGATCCGGTCATGAAGTCGCTCAAGTCAATTAGAGTGGAGGACAAGGCATGCACGACAGAGAGGGAGGGGGCGGGGAAACATGAGAGAATCAAGAAGGAGTACAATTACAATCGCGCCCGTAAAAAATTACAGTTACAAGCAGGATTAAGGATGCAATATGGTCAGAGCCCAGTCCCCACTACGGTGAGAGGTGCGCAAGCAAGAAGCGCAGCGCAACAAGATTTTGGAGTACCGAAATTCCTAATCTAAATCCTATTTGCAAAAAGAAATTATGAAAAGACAGAAAAACAATTTTGAGAGCCCGTGGGGGCTCGACATCAGTTGAAAATTTGAAAGACGATATTCTCGCGCGCCGATCGCGCCAAAATTCTCATCTCCCACAGCAGAACAAGAAAGAGGCTATGACAACCGTTATTTATCGTGCTTGTTAAGGCGCGGTCACCCAATCGTCTGCGCAGGACTTTCTCAGCCCCGGTCCCAAAAGCCAAAAAAGAAAGAAGCGAGGGTATCCATGCTACTTGCCCAACCGACCCATTTCTCTGCACTCCGCCCAACCAACCAGTCCCCCGCTTGGCACAGAAAGTCGCACGATTACAAAAAATAGTTTGTCACATGGTTGCTAAGAGTCCCTAGAGTCCCAAAACATTCATAAGAACAACCGACTTTTTTTCCACTATTTAGACTCTACCAATTCACTAGAATATGTGTGTTAAAAAGCCTCCCAGCCACGAGTCAAATAGGTGAAACTTATTCAATCCACCTACGACCACCAACAGCATGGCTGTTTTCAACACGAACCGAAGCTCTTCCAGGCCTCATGCTCCCATCAGGTTAGGTTATAGAGTTGCACCACCTTGCTCCAACACTGGCCAGCATTGCTTCAGTTACAACCCCCGATGACCATTGAGACTGCCCCTGCAAACAGCCCCCAAAACTCTCTACCAAGCCTCATGCCCCCACTAACCTAGGTCACAGAGTTGCGCCACCTGGCTCCGGCTCCGGCCAGCGTTGCTCCAACATCGGTCTTCGACTCTTCGAGGCCACCGAATTTTCAACCACCCGTCGCAGGATCCCAGATGACTTGCCAAATAGCACCTATTCCTACAACCTCGTGGAGAGGCAAACCAAATGGAAAGAAATAGTAAACTGGATAATAGACTTATTCGAGAGAGATCGCCCCTCCCTCCCCCTACCTCTCCCCCCTCAGCCCTACACTGCCTCCGCCGGGGTCAGTCACCCACTCTCCCTCGGCCCCAATATAGGATCAACCCTCTGCCCCCCTTTCCCCAAGAGCACGCAGTTCCCACCTAAAGCATGCCTCCCCACCCCTTGCCCATTTCTGCCTCGGTAGGGACGGATGTTGACCCATGCATCAGCCCCTGCCCCAGAATAGGGCAAACCCCTACTCTGCCCCTACCCTCTTTGAGACATTCACCCCCCACCTTGTGATGCCCCTGCAAGATAGAGCTCCCCCCACCGCTTTCCTACCGTTTAGCCTTCCGATGTCGGTGCGAATACCCTTACAAGGGTATCCGCCCTGGTTTTTGCAAGCGACAGAAAATAAGTTTGGTATAAAGTTTAAGTATACCGAGCTAGGTGCGGCTGCGGCTGTGATTTACATTGACTAGATGGTTGATTAGAATAGAGAGTGTGTGGGCGCGCGGATTTGAGGCACACGTGATCTTTATATTTTTGATTGCTGATTGTGAAGGTCGGCGTTGGTCGCCGACCGGATTTTTATTTTTTTGATTAAGTTAGGATTAAACGAATCTTGTTTCCTGATTGGTGTGTTTATTTGTGACCTATGCGTACGTGCAGAGAACGACATCGACAATGAGGAGGCCCTGAAGTGTTTTCAGCAGGCCGCGCGTTGCGCGGTGTCCGTTTATTTAGGTGTCCGGCGGAGCCAAACCCATACTTGGGCTTAGCATCAACGGTTACGACGTCCGCCTTTCGTCGAAGGGGTTCAAGGATCGAGACCGAGCGGCGATGGCGCAGGAATATCAGAGTAGCGCGAAGGGGACCGAGGGGTCAAGGGCTCGGTGGGGCTATCCCCCTTGATTTTGTTGTCCGCGGCGTCCGATCGGTGGTGGCATTTGCTAGATAATTCTTTTTAGCGTCATATTTCTGTTTATCTCTTTTTATGCTCCAGCATGCCGTTGACCTTGACGCAATGCCGGATTTAATGGCCACCACGGCGCTGTTAGGGCTTGAGTTCGGGATTGGGTCGGTAATGCTGGATGTATATGACCTACATTTCGGGTCCGATGAGGTCGCGCGGGGTGTATTGTAGTTGCAAGAAACCCTGTAGTAGCCACACCTGTGCTCAAGCCTCCAACTAGGGAACCCGCGGGAACCGCATCGGCCCTACGCCGCACAGCGGCCTCTTACCTGTGGAGCGGCATAGCAAAGGCCTGGGAGTGCCTGCGGGACAGTGCAGTAAAAGGATAGGTGGGAGTTGCACCCACCAGCAGGTGGGCAATACTGGCCGGGGGTCAGCAGGTAGCATTAGGACCGAGCTTCTCCGAAGGGCCGGTCACTATGCCTCCTCTCCTGTCCCGTACCCCCTGTCTGAGTGACAACGGTCTTTGCTCAAGGCCGCTCATAGTGGCGGGAGCCAGCGTAGTAGAGTGGCAAAGGCTGTGCAGAAAGGGGACGGGTGCTGAGACTAGAGGAGACTGTGGCGGGGATTCCAGCGGCACTGACACCGAAATCATTCGCAGGACTTGAAGGAAGGGACAGAAGGACTAATCGAGTTGACTATTAACTAGTTTCCTCTGTGGTTCTCCAAAAATTGTTGCCACTACTGACAACGGAGCAACTGGAATCGTCGGGCAATGGGACCAGGCCATTGCGGCTGGTCGGGCAGCGCTACGCAGCAGCGGATGGAAAGATAGCGCAGCTGGCTGACGGGCGCTGTGGGAGTGTTGAGGCGGAGTAGTGAAACAAAGGCAGTAAGAAGGGCAGATGAATCGGGACGGGGTCGGACGCCGGGTGCATGTGCAGCAGGAAGGAACGCAGCGACGGGGGGAGTGGCTATGGTGGAGACAAAGGATGCATAGCCCTTCCGTTTCCTGGTGAAAACTGAACGGGAAGACATGGTAGCTAGGGTTTTTCGGTGTGGGCGACCCCGAATTTGAGGTCCTCTTGGTTAGACAGTCAGTAGATATAAAGGTTAGTAGAAAAACCTGTGCGCGGAGGTATGGAGGAAGCGAAGAAGAAGAGGGGGAAAACGGGCGAATCTTGCTCGTTTTTGGTCGGATTTAAGAAAAGAAAGAACCTATATGGGGGTTATTGACCATGACGAATCCATTGGCGAAGCTAGAATAGAGGGTAGATTAGTAGGATGGATGTTAGTAGAGAAAGGCAGTGCACGGAGGTTTGCGGACGTAGCTATGGAAGGAGCAGATGATCACAGAAGTTAACCGACTCTCCATGAAATCGGCCGAGGGAAGAACCGTTCTGAGGGTTTCAGGCAGGGGCGAATTAAGTAGCGATGCCGGATTTGGAGTCGAAGTGCTGATTTTTGCGGTACGTAGATGAGAAGCTGCGCTCGAAGAAGAGAATGGCAAGATGTTAGTGCACCTAGCCTCGTTTTAGGGAGAGATTCATTCAGATTTTTGCACGGCCTTTCGGTGGAAGTAACGTGAGTCCAGCCTCGGGGTCGGAAACTTACCTGTGGATAGGTACGTTTGGTCATGAAGCTACAGAGAGAAAGAGAGAGAGGGAGAGAAAGGGAGACACGCAAGGGTGAAGGAAAGAGATATGTACTCGGTCATGACGACGGTCTACTCAGCCGATGTCGTGTGAATGGAAAATCGAGCAGCCGAAGCCGAGCGGTATGGCTAGCGCAGCGCAGCAAGTGGCTATCGCAGTATGACAAGGAAAGGGCGAGTACATACCTGGTCTGCAAAGGTGGGCACCTTCCTGTGCCTTCATTTCGTTGCTGACAACAAACGGGATGAACTGTCGAACTTGTAGGTTGCTGATAGTTGTGTAATGATGACCTAGGTGCTGAGAGCAAGGTAGAAGGAAGGACTATGGATACATATGTTGATGGTGGAGAGATAATGCCCTCATTGACGTTCGGATTTGGTATGTGTACAAGCAGGTGGATGTTCAGCCACGAGGCGGGTTCCTCTTGCGGGTGCAACATCTGCCATCCCTAACCCTTTGAGTGAGGCTGCGATGTGAGAGCATGTACCTGCATATAGTGACGGACTGCGTAGTTGGTGTATGGACGAATTTTGGTTGTTGCTGCTGATACCCACGACTATTTCAAGTGGTTGTGAGGCGCGGACGTCGATCGTAAAGTCATTGTTATGCGGTGTTGTTTCTGCTAAGAACCACCGTATTATAATAGCCGTGCACATCACCTTCTGGGGTATGCTTTATCCAAGTAAGGCGCTTAGAGGTTGAGTAATGACGGTTTGACCAAGAGGAGCGATACTACAACTTAGAAGGGTGATCAGACTTCTGATAGCGGGCTACCGCTGCGACTTGGCGGATCACCAGGTGGAGGCTATTTCAACGGTTTGACTTCAGTTTTGACTAATTTGCGGTTCGTTTTGACCACCATTGCAGGACCCTCAGGTGCATCAAGGTATCAAGGCCCTCTCACGCGAGTCTGAGTAGATCTGAGAGTCTCAAATCTATCTTCTTCTGCCTTCTTACTCTAAGTCTGATCTATTGGTTCTGAGAATCTGCTTTAAACAAAGTTACATACGACATCATTCTAGACCATCCCTACCCAGGGGTAGGTCTAGCTTGCCTGAACATAAATACAAACGACAAAAAGTTGGACCGCCCTAACTCTAGGATACGTCCAACCCACATCACATCTACGACAAAAGCATATCACTAGGCCGCCCTAACCCTAGGGTACGCCTAGTTAGCCATACAGTTTAAGTTACATAAGGCAATGTGATCAGGCTGCCCTAATCCTAGGGTGTGCCTGATTTGCCTGAACAGTTATAAACACCGAAACGCTGGACCGCCCTAACCCTAGGGTACGTCCAACTTACTTTAAACGACAAAGGCTTATCGCTAGGCCGCCCTAACCCTAGGGTATGCCTAGTTAGCCATACAACAGAAAATAGGGTACAAATACTTTCACATACTTTATGTTTTTTCTTCTCTTATTAAGCAGTCGATCGAACATTTCCAATAATGGAACTTCCGATCCTACCTTATGTCTAGAAGGGAAAATAAAAAAGATTTATACTAACTCTCTGCTCCTTAGTGTTATCACGAGCATATAACTGAGCCGCCCTAACCCTAGGGTACGTTCAGTCTATCCAGTTACCTTTGTTTTACTCTTCACCTCTTTCCCTCTTCCTTAGTTCTACCTGACTTACTGATTGGCTTTCCCCACCCGGGGTGCCCGTCTGTAAGAAGTATAAGTTCAATAAAATATATATATCAAAATTTATACTTTTGGTTGACCAAATAATTCGTGGCTCATAACTAAGCCGCCCTAACCCTAGGGTACGCTTAGTCTTATGTCGTTACTCCCTCAAAAGAAAACACGCACCGCAACTCATTAAAATAAACACCAGGATTCTGAGCCTTCCCTACCCGAGGTGCCCGTCCTCCTGTTCAGAAACCCTCAAATAAAACAGCGACTGATCCTATCCCACCCGGGTAGACCAGCCATAAGAGTCACTCATTCAGATCAGCAAACCTCAATAAAACATAGCACTGAGTCCACATCCACCCGGAGAGACTCTACCTTGGGTTGAGCCGGTCAAACGCATGCATAACCCTTTTCTCCCACCTTCCCCCAATTCGTTCCGTCTAAATTCACTCAAGGGTTATTTGGTCTCTCATATATACTTGTTCATTAAACCTTTCACAGTGCATGTCCTGTTAAACATAATAAACAGAAAAAGTAGTAGTCTCTCACATATACGTTCTGATACCTAAGGGGATAGCAGATAGGGGAAGGGATCACACGCATCAAATGAGAGTTATACCTGCAATTCTCTGCCTCCAAAACCCCGCTTGGGTTCCGGCAGAGCTCCCGCAATCGGTGGGGCAAACCTCCCACATAGGCCTTGGCGCGGATTACGGGTTTCAATCCCGCCTGCCGCCTTCCTCTCGGCACCAAAAGACTAGACTGAGAGTAAGAATGGCAAAAGAAGAAAGTTCAGACTCTCAAGATACGAGAGAGGTTCACTCAGACTTGTGAGAGAGGGCCTTGTAGTCTTCCACTCCTGAGGGCCCCGCAATGATGGCCAATAAACGCAGTGAAGACGATCAAACCACAGCCGAAACGTAGAGTAACAGTCCTCCAACAGAACTCCAACTCGCAGCAGCGACCCCGTCGTGAAGAGGAAATGGTGCACAGTGGTTATGCGCAAATGAGGAGCAGTGATCCGGGCAGCAACAGTGCCCAACTCAGTTTTCGTTTCTAATAAAAGCACTGCGTCCCACGTACAAGAAGCTCAGAGGCGCAATCTTACCGTTCTGCCCAAATGTGCACATCAAATGTACCGTTCGCTCCGCATGCCCCCAATGATCGAAGTACAACAGCAATAAACCTTGGTAACTGATCTACGGCAACAGCTCAGGTCGTCGTCGCCACTCCTGAAAGCACGAGTAGTTGTTGCAGCAACCGTCCTAATGGCATTTGGTAGCTGCAGCGCTAATACTGTGGCATCAACTATCCTTGCTGCAGCAACTTACACTGACTGTTGTGGCTCAAGTCACAAACTTTAGCAATGGCGGCTCACCGTGGTGAACAGTGCCCTGCAATCAGTGCTATCGAAGAAAGCAGATGCTGTATGGACGACGCAAAGAGTACCGAAATAACAACAGGTGCTACATTGATTACACAACCGTACTACTGGCCCTGACAACAGTAATTCGGTATGATGCGACAGACACCGCTACACTCAGTCAGCCACACTGGTTGTCCCGCCGCTACAGCGGTACCACCGACCTGGTGACAGGCAACAACTTAACTTAGGATGACTGCAGACTGTCGGAATCATAGTCGTTGTGAGCCAAAACTTGAGATGTCGGCAGCAGCAACTCCTAGTGGTTCGAGCATAAGTACTTTAGCATCGAACGAAGATTTGCATCAAGCTCCAAGCTACTGCTGCAACTCTTACTTGCAGCCACAACTCCTCACACGTACAAGCATCACCCCAGGGACAAACGGCAATTCAACAGGCTGGACGGCAGCAACACCCCAAATATCAGCAGACTGTATCCTCTTAACGTAGCCACAGTCTGACCGTGCCGCTGGCCCCTCCCCTCTTAATCACAAAACGTAGTAAACGAAAGTGAGTCTTTCGTTCAAAAACTGAGGAAAAGGCACCGACATACCATTCCGGCCTTTATCATTGTCTTGGCTCCCGTGCGTTCGAGCACGACATGTGAGGTAAGTATTTGTCAGCCCTCGCTCTCACCACGCTTCTCCCTTTCGTTCGTGCTCCTTCCTCCTACTTTCTCTTTCCTATAGTCTCACCCTCGTTCTCTCTCTCTCGAAATCTGGGTGCGGTTTCCTAGTAAAAACAGAAAGTAATAGTTTTTTGGAATGCATCTGGCTAGTCCATGTGACTTGGTACATTCGACGGGAAAAGCAGCAAGTTCACGATGGAGGATGCAACCAGCTGCAACGCAGCCATTAAGATAGAAGCAACCCCGATGCCAAGCACCAGGATCAAGATCAAGAAAATAATTGTGATGACGAGTATGATACCAGACAACATACTCTAATGACAACCACGATTGCATGAGTAATGACGCATGTTATCGCGATAGCAGCAACGAACAACGTTTGAACTCAAAGAGGTGATCACAAAAACGGACATCACGGTGAGGCACGCCGGATCAAGACAGCGGTTGTGGTTAAGAGCGGAGGGGCGCTGCAACAGACCTCGCCCCTGTACTCTCCAAATATGCAAAATGAGAATGAATCTTCCATTAGAAATGCGGCCAGATGCAGCGTCCACTATCCCGCCGAGTGAGTCCGCAGTTTGTCACCGTAGCTCGACGCTTCGTTCTTCTGCAATCACCAAATCGTGGCGAGTGTCTCTCTCTCTCTCTCTCTCTCTCTCTCTCTCTCTCTCTCTCTCTCTCTCTCTCTCTCTGGTTCTTGCACGCACTTACGGTTGAATCCGACTGGTAGTTACAACCATCGGGCACGACGAGCATCTGCACTCAGACCAGGATCGCGAGCATGATCACTTTTGGCGAATGCAATCAAAGAGCAGCATCGTGAATGAAGACGATGGTGATGGCCCGATGAAGATGACTGCGGCGAACTGGACGTAGGCGAGTACCACGATAACATGGAGGCGAGGATCATGGCGCAGTGATGGAGACCACAACCACCACCACCACCATGAATGAGAATGATCGACGTCAAAACAAACTGTGCGGCCAGGTAAGTATCATTTCCCTTCTCTCCTTTGGCCCCACTCTCCTCTTGGTGCTTACTTCTCGACCCCCGCCTTGCCCCTGCTCATGTAAAGCTACCAATGAACCTGGCCGAGACCTTGGCCGCATGCATGCACACTGATGATGAAGAAATAGCATCGCCCGTCACAGGTGCTTCAATGGCGATGAGGCAAGGGGTGGATTTCCCGCTAGAACACAGCTAGACACTTCGCCCGCTGGTCACCAAGCCTGCAAAATGAGAATGAATCTTCCGCTAGAAATGCGGCCAGATTCATTACTATACTCAACCTCTGATAGCAATGGCGCAACCCCTGTTGCTCACATCCCAAAAAACTAATGCCTTACTACCAATTTTGACACCGCCATCGCACTCGCAATGGCCAGAAACCCTGGTTTAGCATTTTTTCTCGCCCAAATCCATCGAGAAACGGGCAAGCTACGCAACTTTCGATTTCACCATCACCTCTTCCCCGCCATCACCGCGCAAGCTCTTTCTCTCCTATCTCTCTCTATACTAAACCTACACCAAAACTAACGTCGTATTTGAATTCGCCCTACCTCATAACCCTGAAAACGACCTTTACCTTGCCCTATTCCATCAAGGAATGAGCGAACTACACCGTCTTTTATCCTCTTCTTCCCTCTTCCCCGTCGCATCCGTCTTCTTCTTCCTTTTCTTCCACCTCGTCTGCTGCTAACGCACGCGTTCCCACTTAACGCTGCTTGCCACTATGCAATCCCTCAACAGCTTGTCTTCGAAACAGCAGCGTCCTCGTGCCTTGCTGTCGGGCTCACTTCATATAGTACTCCTTGCAGTCAGCGTGGGATGAATCTGATCAAACACGGCGCCAGGTTCATCCCTCTAGGCAAAGAGGCATAAAAGCCAGAACCATCTTCAAAGCGACGGCAGAAAAAAAAAAGAAGAAAAAATAATAAATAAAAAAAACAAAAATAAAAAAAAGCAAGAATCGAGGATCACGATCCCCCACTACTCACAAGGATGACTTCACCCTTGCACTTCCCTACTTGTATTTTACCGTATTCACGTATTGATACGAACGTGAATGCTCCTGCCTGCAGTGGTGAGTGCTCTAACTGAGCCGAGCCATTTGGTTTTACTACAGGCCTCGGAACTGTTGCCAGACTTATAGCAGAAGTTGCTTCGCAAGACTACAACTCAGGGAGCAACACGCCCCCGGATTTTCAGTCACCCACACATGGCCCAAACGCCCGTGACCGCCCCCTCAACTGGGGTATTGCTCCAACCTTAACAGATGTCCCGGAGGACTCAGACAGGGCGGCGGCCCTGAAATATCATCCCCGGCAGACCGGTCCTTTTAATAACCCAGAGTTCATAGTATCTTACTCGCCCACTCTCAACAGAGCTCGAACTCAGGCCTGCATTTCAACGGTTCAGAGGCGTACCAACTGAGTTACCCCGTCGGTCCCACCTCCGATTTACAGCGCACGGTCACATTGTCGTGCCGTAAAATGGCCCAGTAGTTCCAGTTATCTTGCGGGAAACTACGGGAGGAACTAGATACCGGTTTGAGTAGGTTTTCGCCTATATACCAGGGTCCGACGGACGAGCTGCACGGCAATGCCGCTGCAGCCTCCGCTGGCTTTCCCTCTGGCTACGCCCTGCTCAGCCATAGTTCACCACCTTTCTGGTCCCATCGGGAATGCTCATACTACAGCCCCAAACCTGCAAAACGTGCAGATTTTGGAACAGACCAGTCTTGGGCATGGTTCAGGTCACATCGCTGTACTTCTTCAGATGGGACCAGCCCTGGCTGTCTGCAGTAGCGGCAACTTAGTACTTTGCTCAGTGTGCTGGTCACACGACACTACCCACAAATTGTGCATGAATTCTTGTGAATGAATTTCTACCAATTTTCTAACATAACACCAAAAATAAATAAATAAATAAATAAACAAATAAATAAATAAAATCGGGCATCTGCGGACGTCCTTAGATGTGACCACAAATCTCCGTTCCCCGCGGCTATACAGCTGAGGCTGCTGTCAAGTGGTCATACACAAGATGGTACCCTTGGGACCTCAGAGAATCTGTGTAACCGGTCTGATGCCTTACCGGCCTCAATGGGCACGCTCACACTCAAACCTCTCACTACAGAAATGGGACTGGGCAGGCCCACACCCAAGCCTCACACAACAGGTCGAAGTTGGTTTCCGTTGTATCCCAAGCCTTGTCCACCACCCCGCGGGTCCCCATGGGCATACTCACACTCAAGTATCTCATGGCAAATGGCGGTGCGACGGGCGGTGTGCCTGATTTGCACCCTSGTCAGGCACRTTGCCCTTTCCTTTCTCTTGCTTAAGGGCCATGCCTTTGAAATACCGACATACCACCGACGGCATCGGATAATCAGAATACTTTTATTTTTGGTCATCTGTAGTTCAACAGTTCGTGGGTGTACCCACTGAGTTAGGCTCTCGGGTTGCACGGTTGGCCCATGTACTGGCGTCGGACCAAGCCCAACAAAAATTTAAAATTAATAATACCTAAAAAAAGAAATAGTAATAATCATTAAAAAATTAAAATGAAAATGGGAACAAAGCGAGGGGAAAAGGAGGACCTGTCGAACCCTGCCCTTGGTCCTGCTCGCCGGTCCCGTAGGCGGACTTCCCAACAAAACCAAGGGGGATAGCCCCGCAGGACCCTCAACCTCTCAGCTCTCCTGCGCTCCTTTGCTGCTGGCAACTGGTCTTGATCCCCGAATCTGCTGGTTGAAAGTCTAGTGTTGTAACCAATAGGGCTAAGCCCAAGCCTGGTTGTAGTAGGTGCAATCTCTCTTATGAAGAGTAACTACAACCTACCTGGGCCTGCAAAGTGTGCGCCAAGGCCACCGTTTGGCTTATTGCCTTAGCTCGTGGCCCCACACGCCCGTGTTTGCCACCCAAGGGCCGTGTTTACTAGACTCGTCCTGTATGTAGCCCCGCCGTGCTGCAGCCAAAGGCCGAGGCTTTCCTGCTCTACCATGTCTGTCAAAAGGGTGTCCTTTTACTATCTCCGAGTCGGAAAGACCCTGGCTTTCACTCACACCGTACCCAGCCCGTGCCATCCTAGCCAAAGTTTGTCACGGCTCCTACTGCCGACAACACATGGTCAAACCTAGTATYYKCGTGGCCSGCAYGGCGCGGCCCCCAAACGCCACCSRCCRTGAGTCAAACGGAGCCCTCCTYCAGCCGTACTCTCAATTGTAGAATTGTCTATGGATTGAAATTTCGTCAGCGCGTGCGAGGCTGGGCCCTAACCTACTYCTAGCTCGTACTACCAAGCGGGGTTATTGGTTTATACTGAGTAACTGTCTAGCTAGCCTAACGCGTGCCCTCAAGGTGCACGCCCACACACTCTCTTATTCAACCACAAAATGCGAGTGCCACTCCCACCTTCTGGGAGTTGGTTGTGGTCACCCAGAAATGGGACATTTTCTCGAATGCTATTGATGACGCATCTTCTGTGAGATGCAAAAATGTGCCCAAATACCCTTGTAAGGGTGTTCGGGCCGACAGCGGTATAGCCAACCGGCGATAGCGGCGGC
This sequence comes from Chara braunii, assembly GCA_003427395.1. Taxonomy (NCBI): domain Eukaryota; kingdom Viridiplantae; phylum Streptophyta; class Charophyceae; order Charales; family Characeae; genus Chara; species Chara braunii. The sequence continues at coordinate 893,386 of BFEA01000393.1, read as the reverse complement.
TTTTTGGCTCCGGCTGGACCAGGACATAAAGTCCTGACAGGCCCGGATTGTCAATTCCTGACCCAGCTTCAAGTCCTCCTCATTTCGAACTCGTTGAAATCAGCCAAGGAAAGGCTGTTTTTCCTGCATTTCCAAGGCGCAACCCAAGAATTCCCAACCCCCGGATCCGTCATCTGTCCTTTTTAGGGACAGGGTCTGGGGGTAGCATCTTTCAAAACGCCTCGGTATCTTGGTGGCCTGGTATAACAATGAGTTGTCATTCTTCTTACAGATCATGAATAGGGACACGTCGTCCATGAAACGGATCCCGTGTACCAAATTACGCTGACTACCTAGCATTTCCAGAAAGCACCGCTCAGAGTGTGCACACATGATGCATGCCAAGGGAGGGCTCATGCTGTTGCCCATCGGTATGCCCAAAACCTGCTTCAATAAAATTCCTGACGCTCGAGTGTACGTAGAGCTCAGACTAAACTTAACAAATTGAAAAATGTCTACGAACAGAATCTCCTTCCAACCTAACTCGCTCGCCCACTTGTTGACCGATGCACCCTTACCCCTAGGGTAAACCCACACGCCACTTCTGCCTTTCTGTCTGTGCCAGTCGAAAAGCCAGTTTAAGGCCTGAAGGATAGAGCTATGGGGGAGGCGCGAGAACATATCTTTATGATGCTCCCACCAACTCTATATCTCATCCTATTTTGGCGGCAGCTATGTTAATCCTGTCCAATTGGCTGGCAAGGTCCCCTACACTTTTTAGGTTAAAAGTGCAGTTTACCCGGAAGTGCGTTGAGTAGGCCATTCAGTCCCTTCGAGATCTTACGCCCAGCTGGAGCACCGGGCTCACTAAACGTAGAACAAATTGGTCTGAAGCGTTCCAGGTCCTTATGCTTAGGAATGGCGTAGCCTTCCCCCACTGAACCTTTCTCCACCCATCGTCCTAGACGATTGAAGCCTAGTGATCGGTAAGTTGCTTTTTCCTTGGTCATGATTTCACATTCGGATTTACTTTGTGCTACGTAGCAGGTACTACGAACGAAGAGGTCCTGCATGGCTTCATGGTACAATCTGGGACAAAGAACAACAGTCTCGCCGGGATTACGATCAGCGGGAGCTAACACTGACCCATCAAACAGACGCCCCACATCACGTACCTCCTCCACACACATCTCGTCAGGTCTCTCCTTAGTCATATTCATACATGTCGTGACTTCTTCCAAACTAAAATTCCACTAATCACTCTCGCCAACTCTACAACATCTCGCAGCCTGTACTAATTCCACCCTCAATCGATCGGCTCTGCATGCCTTAAAGGCTCTCGGAATATTACAGGCATTGTGCATAAACTCCGGGACGCGGGAATCTTCCCAGATTCTACATCTCACGTGACCATTGAACCTCGGCAGCGGTATACCAACACATGAACAGGCTGAGACCTCTCAGCGCGTATAATGTCGATGGTTGTGTATAACGTCAATGACAAAATGATTTTTTGTCCAAACTGTCATCACCTTCCGCTTTAGAGTAGTACGGACAGATGGAGGAATCCCGAGCTGGTCAATCTTGTCGTCCAAAAGTATACGCACTCCACGCAAACTGACACGATCATCATATTGCACCTTGGCCACTAATTTCTTTTGTAGATCAAATCCATAACCCTCTTTAACGACACCATTCACAATACGTGTGAGGAGAGATCTAGTACTTTTTCTACTCCTTCATGACCAAGAACAAAGCAACCAAAAAGTCCAGATCACGACCCGAAGCAAAAGCTCGCTTGCGTTTGTTTTTTAGAAGCGAAATCAGACAGCGTTTACCCCTACAGTTAATTGCTCTCCATTTGCGAAGGTTTACAATGGACAAAGATCCCCCGTGCTCCAAGAAAGACTTACACTCACGCAAGAGACACGATTTCCCATTGCATAAAACCAAAGATTGATCGAAAAGCCTCTTAATACGTCGACAACTGTCGAACTGGGCATTTCCTCTGACGAAGTGAGAGCAAAGTTGCTAATCTGATCGCTATCCTGTTCCAACAGCAAGCTGTTTACCGTTACATGCTACATCCATCATTAACACGCGTACTGACAATTTCAATCCGTCTTCTCTGGCTCTGATCCTTTAACCCTTTGGTTTGATTTCTCTCCCGCTTATCTTTCCTATTCCGCCGTGTGTTCGTTTTTTGTCTCCTAGTGGTGTTAAGCACGCGACACCAATGTTTAATGTACAAAGATTCGATCGCCGTCAATTCCCCACATAGTTCTCCTTCCCAAAGTTCCGTAACCATCTGTGGAAGTGGTTAGCGATACCTCCTTAACTGCTCTTGCTCCGATGCTCACTCCATTTAGTATCAATATCTCGTTCCGTTTTCCCAATGTACACAACCTTACAGAACAGCGAGATACCGACATAGACACATCATTCCCCTTTATCGAGCCCTTCCTCTTGAGTTAAACACCAATTTACCCAATCCTCAACGAACTTCTCACCCCAAGGTATGCAGCCGCGCGTTGCTAGTGCCAGCATCACCTATAGCAAACTAGCTTCCAAATGTCGATCTACACTAGAAATCAGTTTTCGCTTCCCTATCAGATTCCAACAAATCTTCCAAAATTCCCTAGTACACCAGATGCTTCCGGTTTCGCGGTCGCTGTCTCCCTCAGATTCATCAGTCGAGGAAGATGCACCATCCGTGCTGCTCAGTATCGCATCGATGGAAGGATGTGGAGTCGGAATGGCTTTACTTCGTTGCTTACTGAAAGCGGCAGCAGCACGCCGTTTGGCAATATCCACGATTGCCTGTTGCTTCCTGATGTACGGCACCTGTTCCTTCTTGCAGATATATTTGACTCGTAATCCAGCGTTTTCAACAGTTCCCTCTGGTTCTGCACGAACCGCTCGCGTGCGCCTGGTCCAGGAATAGGTGCAATCTCTTGCGCGATATTCTGTGGTGCAGTTGGAAGAGTACGCGGCCTCCCACAACCCTTACCAGACCCGTACGTTCGTCGGGCCGTTAGGGTTAGGGGAGCGATCGGGGTCGAGCGAAGGTCGTCGTCCTCGGATGAAGAGTGGGAGCTTTTTATCTCCATACGCTCCGTGCCTGCGCTGAGGGATGCAATATCCTCTTCAGAGTCGAACTCTTCGAAGGTTGGTCGTTGACGAAGCTTGCACTGCAGAGTCTTCTTCATCCTAGTGCGTTCCTGCTTGTCTTCCTGAGCTTGCACGTGACGAATAGATCCCCAACGTTTCGATAGCTGCATGTCTATAATTCTGGCAGCTCGCAGGTCGTTTTCCTGCTTCTCCAATGCTCTCTTCTCCTCTTTACGCTTGTGCTTCTCCTCCTTCTCGAAGGCCTCTCTACGTTGTTTCTTACGTTCCTCTCTCTCCTTCCGCTTCTGTTCCTTGGCTGCTTCTTTCGCCAGTACTAAGGACACGAGTTCACTAGCAGGGTCTTTAGTATCCTTCGGGGCTTCATATCGCGACGTATACCGATCTGCCGAAGGTGACCGGCGCGGAGGTTCCCAGCGTCGGCATCTCGGAGATGCCGACCTTGCCCGCAGAGGGTCCGATCTTGATGGTTGGTCGGTAGCGCGACCTCCCGGTTCTTCTTGGTGTCACCGATCTGCTCGCCCATTTTCCTCTTTCCAGAACAAACCACATTCGCGAGCATAGTGCCCATAGTGTTTACATGAGTAACACTGTGGGACATGACGTCCGCCCGATCCCGATGTGCCACCCTCCTCCGGGGGAGGAGCTTGGCTAGACGATGCCATATTTTAACCACACCGTAGAAGCAGTCTTGTATGGAGAGTCTTCAAGGTAGTAACACGATCATCCACAGTCCACGTACTAAGTCTTCTTCTCGCTCTCGGTGAAATCTTGACCACCAAGCGGAGCAGCGATCCTCCGGCGGTTATCAAGCACGTGCACAGGGGCAAAATAACACAGGGTGCACGCACACACACATGCACAAGTCTCTCGTAGACATTCAGCAATCAGCAAAGCCCCGCAAAGCGGGATGTCCAATAGGAAAAAGTAGCATCATAGAGGTCCCATCCCGTCGCCTTCCGCCATCTTCCCAACAAACCCAATGATCCGCCAGACGTTCCTACAAAAAGAAGGCTCCAGTCTCGCTAGTTAATAAAGCTATGAAGACTGCCGGGCAAGTCTGCCTGCTGAGAGAGGAGTAAAAAAGGTTGAAAACCCGACTATATACTCCTAGTCCAATCATCGTTCCTAAGCCTACCTGAGAGTATCAAACAAATCTCCTCATAAGGTCCTCGCTCAGTGTCCAGACCGGGCCCTTTTTCCCTGCAAAAGTTTCCAGGACACTCGGAAACAATTCAACCGGGCAAGCTTTCTTCTGGAAAGCCAATTTTAGCAGCATAACTTGGCCTAGTACTTTGTGCTGAATAGAGGAGTTCCGGTCGATGCGGTATAGCCGACCGGTGATAGCGGCGGATTTTTGGCTCCGGCTGGACCAGGACATAAAGTCCTGACCGGCCCGGATCGTCAATCCCCGACCCAGCTTCAGGTCCTCCTCATTTCGAACTCGTTGAAAGTAGCCAAGGAAAAACTGTCTTTCCTGGATTTCCAAGGCGCAACCCAAGGAAAGGCTGTCAATTACCGGCCAAGCACAGCGAGGGCACCACTAGATTTCACCCCACAGTCAATTCCACTACCAACTCCACAACCCCTACCACTGGAAAATCAAGGAAAATTATCAGCGAAATCTAAGTTTATCACCAAGAAACACTAATCACAACAGTCGAGACAACCCTAATTTAGTGACCCAAATTCCACAACCATGAAAAGAAAGCCATACACAAAAGGCAATCAAAACCACAGAAATGAATCAGCGGTCAGTGCTACTTGATCATGTCCTCTATTCATCCAAAGTTACTACCAACCCCTGCCAATCCGCCTTGCCACCCGTGCGGCAGGGGTCTGTGCCCACAGGCCCCAAACTGCTGACATAGACCCCGCAAACCCACCCACCTCCTCGCGATTCAAAGTGGATAGCACCTCCCCACACTCTTCATACAAAAACACCAACTCCCACCACGATGTTGTTTTCGCTAGCCAGGGGATTACCCCACCTCCCGCGCGGCAGGGGCCAAAAAGCCCTGCAAAGCCCACCCACCTCCTCGCGATTTACGGTAAGCTCCTCCCTCAATTCTGCTCCTCCCTCAATTCTGCAAGCATCCATAGGGGGTGTATGCAGAATTCGGCCTGCTGTTTGTGAAATTCTGCTTGCAGAATACTATTACAATGCTTTTTTTTTTTGTTGTACTATTACAATTCTGATTTTTTTATTTTTTTATTTTTTTTAACTATATTCTTCTCTCAATTTCACCTCACACTACCTACCTACCACTACTCCTACTTGTAGGCATACGGGGAACCCCGTAGCAGCCAGAACCGTGTTCACGAGAGAACATGCAGGGGCTGCTCCCGACCTGCAGGTGGGCGATACCGGCCAGGGGACCGCTGGTAGCATCAGGGACCATGCCAACAGGACCAATCCCTGTGCCTCCCCTCAGGACCCCTCCCCTACGAACATCAGCAGACTCTACTCAATGCCGATCGGGGGATCCAGTGGTCTATCTCTTGGGTAGCGGGGGCAGGTGAATATCTCAAGGCAATGAAAAAAAACAAAAGGACAAAAGGAGGAGATCCTCAGGGCGCACTCTGACGGCATGACGACAACAAAAGGATGTATAGAACCGCGATTACGTCCACAAACAAACAGGTAAGGGTATCCTGGTGTGAGTATACTATACCCTCAGACTACGAGTACAGCGTACTGACCCTACCGTAGCACTTCCTACTTTCCCCGAGTACAACGCACGGCCATTGTAGCTGTATTTAGACTGAAAGATGCCGCAAAATACAGCTATAATGACCGTGCGTGGTATTCCGTGGAAGAAGGTAGCACTTTCTTGAATGTATTTGGCCGCAAGTACAACACCCGGCAAATGTATCAGACCGCAACCACGGCCCGAGCTGACTCGAAAATGTCCTACCTCTGAGTATGCACTATTTGCGCCCAACCGATTAGTGAGGAGCCAAGTTTAGGCTCCAGCCAGCCGATATTAGGCAGGCTCAGGCCGAACCCATCTGTAGGCCATAAACCTTAAAGGGCTGAGTGTATAATAGCCAGTAGTATAGCAATTTCCCCATTCAGATACTTCGGCACCCGTTCTGCCCCCTTCCCCCATCCTTGTGTCCCTCCCTCCCCCCTCGATCTGCGCTCCCTCGATCCTACACCCTACCCATTTCTGTGACCCATCCCAGCACTCTACCATTCCTTCACCCCACTCCCCTCCGTCTGCCTCTCACTCTCTACCCACACCCCAGCTCTGTAAATCAGAACCAGGGTTCTGTAACTTCTGCTCTCGCTTCCCCTCTATGATCCCGTAACCTTTTCACTAGTTTGCCTCTCCCTTCCTCTGTGAACCTGCAACCTTCCACTATTCTTAGTTACCCATGTCCCAGCTCTGCAATCAGAACCAGGGTTTGCAACTTCTTCTCTCGTTTAGTCAAGTCTTAGACACAGACATATGAGTAGAATTTCAACGCCAGCTCATGAAAGATTCCCGGGTCGGATTGGTCCCGTAAAAAGCGAACCTGGCTAATGCTGCCAGAGAGTTCCGCTCCGGGTTGAAGTGTGGGGACCCCGGCCCCGTTCATTCCTTTTGAGAAATCGAACAAACAGACTCTTTAAAAATAAAAAATAAAAAAATTAGATTCCAATCCAAACCATCGTCGGGTGAGCAAAAATGAGGCCCATAACCCAAAAGCCAGTGTTTTGCACCGGGTCGACCAATCTAGATCGTATATATACTCCTTCGAGTCGTCCTCCTAATAAGGCAGCTGCGTGCCCACCTCAATTAGCGCACGATTCTTTTGCCTTTTACTAGAGAATACCGTGGGGTGAGCACGCTAAGCAGCTTACGCAATTTTTTTTTTTTTTTGTTTTTTTTCAAAACTATACTCTTCTCTCAATTTTTCCTCACACTACCTACCTACCACTACTCCTACCTATAGGCATACGGGGAAACCCRTAGCATACCAGAGCCGTGTTTTTACGGCCCCTCGAGCCTGCAGGATACCGGCCAGGGGACGGCTGGTAGCACTAGGGATAAAGCGGACCAATCCCCCGTGCCTCCCCTCAGGCCCCTCCCCTACGAACATAGCAGACTCTGCTTGATGCCGATCGGGGGATCCAGTGGGCTATCTCTTGAGTAGCGGGTGCCTACCGGCCCCTCGCTCCGTCGAGAGGCCAAAAAAAAAAAAAAAACAAGGAGTGATAGAAGTGCTCGGGGAAAGAAAAAAAAAGAACTACCCTTGTCAGACAGCAGAAGAGGTGGGGACTGTACTGGTGGTACAATATACTTTTTCATTTAATTATTTAAAAAGAAGAAAAAAAAAGATTGTGATTTAAGTATTGCAAGGTGGGAACCGACGCTGCTGTCTTGTTACTCTGCCGAAAGTCCTTTTAAAAAAAAAAAAAAATTGGCCCGATGGACCACGGATCAGATATTAAACTGACCAGAACCCGCGGTAACTGCTAGTAGCGGCAGCCGATGGTTGTCCTGACAGGATAGGCCACCTACCCTACCCATCCCCACGTTAATACTCCCAGCGCACCCCCTGTCTCTACTATCCTACCTCAGTGTGACCAGCACTCAGGACCATCACCCTACCAGTATGGAGGGCAACTTGGACCAGACAGCAGTGACAAGCACCCAGGCTGGGCCAACCTCCCAGCCCTGATGGAAGCGGAAGCGGAAGCGGACGAACCTTGCCATACGGGAACTTCGGACGCCAGGCTCATGCAATCTTCTACAGGCCCAATTCAGAGAGTCTACCCAGCAGGATTACGTAAGCAAGGCAGGCCAGCGCCCACGGACATCCTTCCCCTAGCTTACCCAAGGCTAGGCGAAGCTCAGACTAGCCGGAGTGACATATATCCCTACCCCTACCCTAGAGCGAAGCCATGTGTGAGTAGACCCCGTCATATACCTGATAGACACCCCCAGCCCAGTATCGTAATTTGTGTGTATGTGTGTATGAGCCCATAGGGCCATGTATTTGTGTATAAGCCCATAGGGCCATGTGTTTTTGTATCTGCCCTAAGGCTCTGTGTGCTCTGTGTACCTGTATAGCGAGATGTATGTGCCCGAAGGCCAGATATGTGCAGTCTATGTGTGCTCTGTGTAACTGTATAGCAAGATATATGTGCCTGAAGGCCAGATATGTGCAGTGCTGTGTAGAGGGAACTACGTGTTCGTTTGAAGAGATGACAGGCCAAGCTGGACAAGAACCCCCCCTTAAAGTCCCCAGCCAGACTCGAGCCCGTGATCTATGACATGTGACCTGAACACTCTACCATTTGAGCAACAATCGCAAACGGCCTCTGTGTGTGATATGCCAGACTGGGGAGATCAACAGAAC